>APFE030493738.1:162575-200522 GCA_000404065.3 Pinus taeda | reverse complement strand
TATGGGGGGGAACCCATCTCGGACTACATGGTTGAAAAGATCAGCCAGGTACCCAACTAGGGGTTGTAGGCCATGCTTGAAAAATTCGGCTTGGAATCCTTCTTCATCCGCCGCTTTGCTGCTATTCATCGCCCAAATGGCTTCTCTGACATCTTTGTCGGTGAATAGGTAGCAGGATAGGGGAGGAGATGTGACTTGTATCTGGGACTGTCCGGGAATGTCATAAAGACGAGAGGTGTGAGAGAACATGGAAATCGGGTCGAGATCAGCGGGAGGGGGAGAACGCCGGGGGAGGATCTTACCCCAGAATTGCTTAGGGGAATGGGTAAGAAGGGCGGAAAGCTCCCTTCTTTGTTGGGAGATGAACTGCCATTTTTTGTGGCGGAGGAGCCGACGATAGTTCTTTTGGATGGCAGAAGAAGAGGGAAGGGACTGACGGAAGGCATGGCGGAGATCCTGGTGGAGGAGTTTGCACTCTGCATCGTACCATTTGTTCATAGGGGAAGTTCCTGTCTTGCAGAAGGTCGAGGAGGTCCGAAGGGAGTGGGGGAAGGATTGGAGCGCCGACTCCCATATTGCTGAGGAGAGACAATGGTATTTATCTGAAACAGTCTCGAGACGGGAGAAGTCATTTGGGTTGGGGAGGATTTGCCGGAGTGAGGAGGAGAAAATGTCGGGGTCACCTTTCTCAAAACAGAAGATGGTTCTACCGGGGGATCGAGGTGGGGGGTGGATTGGTCGGGTGGGATCAGTCTGAAGGGAGAGTGAAAGCAGTGTGTGGTCGGCTAGGGGGATGGGAGATACAGAGAGATTCTGGATAAAAGGGAGCAGTGTTCTGCCAGTCAAAGCGTAATCCACCACGCTAGCACCACCTCCATAAGGTCTACACGTGAAGAAGCGGGATTCCGGGAAGCGTGAGAGGCCGTTCAAAATTATCAGCTCATGTGATTCTCCCAATTGCAAGAGATGTTTCCCGTAGGCTGTGATGGGGCCCAGCGCGTCCTCTGAGATTCTCTGCATTCCTGCTGAAGCCAGGTCCACACCCCTAGTGCAGAACACATCCTCTGAACGGTCATGGAGGGGGACCTGATGTTCCTTGGTACGGGCGTTGAAATCCCCCATGATGATGATTTCTCCATCAGTGGAGAATTTAGTGATGTCTGGGTATATGCTGGTGAAGGGGTCTCTTTCTACATCGTCGTGGATGGCAAACGAAGATGTGGTGGGGGGGAAGTAACAAACTGCAATAAAGATATCCCTTAGGGGTGGGTATCCAGTTCTGATTCAGATCCACATGTACCTGGCGTACTCATCTGTATTTACCACTGTGACTCTATCTCTGAGCTCGTTTTTAACGAGGCACGCTACACCCCCTGACCCTCTGACACCCCCTGAGCTCCTTGTTTCCTGTCTACAAACTGAATACCAAAGGTACCCTGTTATATCTGGGAGGGGTCGAACCGGGCTCTCATGGGTCTCTGTTACTAGGAGGATATCTGCTGACTCAAGGGCGTCGTAGAGTAGCCCAGGTGAAGACCAAAAGGACCCATTTCCGTTCCAGCAGTGAATTGACATCCCTGGTGTTCGACTCCCCCCCTGGCGGGCCCGTCATTTGGAACTGCCTGCTCGAGGTGTCCATCCCGGGGGGAAGGAGTCTCGAATATTAGCGCGAAGGTTCCTTATGACTGCCCATTTACCTGCTTGTCTTGCTGCCATCACTTGTTCCCTAGCCTGTTTGAGTTCAGCTACCTGTGCCCGAGTAAGATCCTCGTCTAAGAATATCTTGTGTGGAAGATTAAAAAGCTTCCGCTTAGCCCGAAGAGTATGTAGACGATCTGTGGTATTATGGAATCGGATAAATAAGGTGGAGTCCTGTCCTAGCCAGGCTCTGTCTAGGTTGATTCCCGATATGTCGAGGGTGTCTTTCAAGAATCCTGTGGCCACCTCCATCGGGTCTGCTGAAGGTAAAGGGAGAGGGAGACCTCTCACTTTGAGGTTTAGCTCTCTCGCTCTACGAGATCGTTCTTCCACAAGTTTGGCATGTACAACTTCCTCTACTGCCGTGATAGGAGAGGGTTTGTCTTTCCCCCGAACCACCTGTGCCCATGTGCTGATGTGTGTTTCTGTCTCCTGTCTGAGGGATGCTTGTTGGGATATAATCTCCGCCTGTTTGTCCCTGATCTCTTGGATTTGTGCATGTAAAGTTGTCTCTGCGGGATCTTCTTGTACTGATTTACGAAGAGACAAGTTTTCCCCTTCCACGAAGGAAATTCTGTCATTTAGGATGTTTACCTCGGCCCGGAGCTTGTCGTTCTCGGTTTCAAGGGAATCAACCCGACGCAATAATTGTTTGATTTGAGATGTCCAGAAGGCGAAGTCGGACTCCATGGCAATGTCTCTGGGGCTATAAGTTTCTTCCGGCTGATTGAGGCACTGGTGGAGGTAGCGAGAAGGTCCTCTGTTATTGAAACTGAGGTTTTCGTGTTCAGATTCCGTGGGCGGGGAACCCATAATTACCTGATCATTTTACTGGATCAAAATCCGGAAATGTGTTCTGTATGGATCTGTGAGAAAACAGCAGCAAGGCTGAAGTTTTGGAACCCCGATTCGCCTGAAGAAATGAGCTTATTGGACGCTGCAGTAGAAAATTGTGTAATGCTGTCACGTGAGCAAACTGTCCGCAGCCGGTTTGGAGAACACCGCCACGCAGGATCTGGCCTCCGGAGGAAATTCACCGCGCAGGAGAAAAACACAGGCTGCCGTAGAAAACAGGTTGCCGCTGCAAAGGTAGCGGTTGCGGGCGTGGATCGGGGGCATGACGGCGGGAGCAACCGACGAGGAACGACGGCACAGCGGGAGTCGACGTCGCGGGGGGGTGGGAGCGCGGTGACTGACGGCACCAGACAGCGGCTGCGGGCAGGGATCGGGGGCACGACGGCCGGGAGCAGCCGACGGCACTGAGGAGCGCGCTTGGGGGTGAGAGACGGGGGGCAACGGGGGTGGGCTGCGGCAGGGATCGGGGGGCACGACGGCCGGGAGCAGGAGGTGACGGACAGCAGGAGCCGACGGCGTTGGGGGTGGAGAGCTGGGGCTGCGGATCGGGAGAGCAAGCCGACGAGGAACGACCGACACAGCGGGGAGTCAAGCGTGGGGAAAGGTTGGAGAGCGCGTGGACTGACGGCAGCCGGACGAGGGAACGACGGCACAACGGGAGTCAAACGTTCACGGGGGTGGAGCGCGGTGACTGACGCGGCCCAGACAGCGGCTGCGGGCAGGGATCGGGGGGCACGACGGCAGGAGCAGGAGCCGACGGCACAGAGGAGCGACGGCGCGGGGGTGAGAGCTGGGCTGCGGATCAGGAGCAGCCGACGAGGAACGACGGCACAGCGGGAAGCACTTCAATGTTTTGCAATCACACCTTTTTTTTGATATAAGCATTAAGTAGCACATTGAATGCTCAAGAAGCACTTCAATGTTTTGCAATCACACTTTTTTTTTGATATAAGCATTAAGTAGCACATTGAATGCTCTGATATCATGAGATGATTTGGTAGATTGCCATTTTTAATAAAATCTTCAGCTTTGTTATGTAATTAATTAACAATGTAATTGGGGCACGATCAAAGATCATGCCCCTTCTCGAAATGGTGCACAAGGGCTTATTTAAGCCAGGGCCTTATAAGATTACCCATCAATTATTCATTTTAATTAAATAATAAATAAAATAAAATAAATAAATATAATATAAATTATATTATATTCCATTTTCTATGATCGAAGAATTTGTGTGCTCCAGGCGATATCCGAGCTTAGCAATCCTCAGTCGCTGTTCGCTGCATTCACTCCGCTGTTCGCTGCATCCGTTCGCTCTTCCCACTTCGCTACATCCGTTCGTTGCATCTGTTCATTGTTCCCACTTCGCTGCATCCATTCAGTGCTCCCACTTTGCTGCATCTGTTTGTTGTCCCCACTTTGCTGCTCCCAATCGTGTCCGTTTCGTTGCCTGTCATCACCATACTCCACCACAACTGTCCAGCATCGCGTCATTCTCCCTTGCCACTCCTCACCATACTCCATCCACGACTATCCAACACTGTGTCATTCTCGTAAAACACCGTAACTCTCCACACTCTGTATTTTCCATGGCCCGTAGACTTTGTCATCAACATCCAAATCGAATCGCTGTCATTGTTGTCTCACTCGTGTCTCCCACGGACCCTCTCACGATTCGATTCAACAACGATTCATTCCCTTGTTTAATATAACTATATATTGTATATATAATATACTTATATATTATAAAAACATTCATTATATAATTAAATTAATTATTTTAAAAAAAATATTTTAGAAAAAAGGTATAATATATATAATATTTATATATTAGGGTTAAGTTGAGAAAAAGGTTAAGCTGGATAAGTATACCCTATCGTATACTCGATCAATGGCTTCATCAATGTCAATGGCCAATTTCAATAAAATATTGGTAGATCTGGAGACTAAGGTGACCGGACATGGCGAAAAAATTGAGGAGCTCCAGAATACATCAAAGAGAATAGAAAGTTAGCTCAAGCAGTACCATAATGAATTTAAAAAGGATCATGCAATCCTTTCAAATACGGTGAATCAAAATCATAGTCAAGCAATGGTGATGTTAACCTTATTTGTGACATGTTGAAGATTACACTCGATCAAATACCCCATAATAATGAAGCAACTCAACATCTCAATTTGTCGGATTCGTCAAACTTGTCAAACTCACATGAGAAACCCGAGTCCCCAAAAGCATCGACCATACCCCTTCAACAAAATAGTAAGACGAATTTTCAAAATATGCAACTCTGGAATCAATTTTCAAATATGCAGCTTGCGAATCAATACCCTCTCTTTACTCCAACAGTCGTGACGTATCAACGAATACCGAAACTTGAACTCTCCAAATTTGACGGTAACGAAAAGTGCAACATTGCTTGGTTCAATAAAGCAGAGGAGTATTTCGAGATTTACGGTATTGATAATGAGGATGAAAAGATTAGGTATGCATCCATGCAGATGGAAGGTGAAGCATATAACTAGTATATGTGGTGGAAGAAGACAACGCTTTCCATTAGTTGGAAGAAATTCAAAAATGCATTCTTTAAGAGGTTCCAAGGTGTCAAGAAGGAAGAATTTTTCTCAGCACTCACTATATTGCAACAAAAAGGTGATGTGGACGAATACACTCGGGAATGGGCAACTTTAGCCACACGAGTACCTGGAATATCTGAAACTCGTCTCATTCGATCATACATCACGGGACTTAAACCCCATCTACAAGCAAAACTTGAGCTTCATGACATTACTTCGATAGAAGAAGCAAGACAAAAAGCGAAAGCTGCTGAAAAGAAACATGAAAAGATGCAGTGGCCAAAGGTTGAAAGAGTATATTTGAGATGAAGATTTTCTCAGGCTGCGAACATGGATAATGCAAAATATGTTCCACTGCATCTTCGTGAAGGAGACAAAACTAATTTGGAAATACAAAGGATGAAATAAGGTAAGTGTAGACGTTGTGGCGAAAAATGGGACCCGAGACACAAATGCGCTAAAGGGAAAGAAACCAATAACCTATATACATTTGAAGCAACTAATGATTCAGATAATGAAGACTTAGACGAAGAAGAAATTGAAGATTCTCCACAATTTTCTGCAGAGCCAGATGATGAAAGTATTCTGCAAGTATCATTATCGGCCATGACAGGTATATCACAACCCCAAACTTTAAAATTAAAAGGACATATCAAAAAGAACAATGTAATGGTCCTAATCGATACTGGTAGCACCCACAGTTTTTTGGACTCAACCATGGCGAAGAGATTCAACATTCTCACATTTCCCATGCCCAACATGGAGGTTATGGTAGCTGACGTCAAGAAAATTGAAAAGGTAGGCAAATGCAATAAAGTCAAATTGTAGATTCAAGGCTATAATCTAGAATCTCCATTCTACATTGTACCATTAGGAGGAGTGGATGTGGTCTTAGTATCCAATGGTTACAAACCCTAGGCACTTATTCTGCCAACCATCAAAAGCAATTTATAAGATTTAAATGGGAAGGGAAAAAGTACAAGTTATATGGATTCTAGCCACCTGAGAACCAAATTGTATCGTCATCCCAAATGATGAAAGTGATTCGGAAGGGAGCACCAGCGTATGCAGTACAATGTCATCAATTAGAAATGTTAACTTCGATCGGGCGCTATCCCTTTTGCGAAAAAAAGGGGTGTACTGCTATAGGATGTTGACATGTGGTGGTCAACAGAAGGAAAAAAACTCAATTAATTATTAAGTCCTTGCAAGGAGATGATAATCAAATAAAGTAAAAAAAACCTCCCAGAGTAATACTCACTTGATGATAAGGTCCTAGGCTACCTAGGCCTGTTACATGACTCGACTCTCATACTAGTATCACTTTTACATTGTCCCTGCAGGGATTGTGGAATTTGCGTACAACAGAAAATGATAAGAAGAAGAAGTAGAGGTCAAAAACTCTGGTAGTGTGATGATCTTTGATGGTACAAGCATCCTTTGGTACATCCTTGGGCATGGAGTCTTTAGATAATCCTTAGGTGCAACTCCAGTGGTCAACATGTAGGAAGACAGATAAGAGAGAGATCATCAAGCTATTCACCTTTCTAGCCTCCCATCTTCTTTCGCTAGAATGAACATAGAAATATTCTTGTTAGAGATTGAACAATGCTTGGAATAAGAGGCTGAGTGCCTTATTTATTGTCTTCCTGGCTGGCTGAATGGGTGTCTTTCTAGCTGAGCCGAGTTAAATTTAGATAACAATGGTACGCTCTATGCTTAACATAATTACTTCAATGTACTTTAAGCAACCCAATGACAATTTCCAATAACAATCACATTAACCATAATTCGCATTGACAATAATTGTAGATTGAACATAAAATAAAGTGCAGAAGACAAGCCAAGGCTGTTAGTGTTTGTAGCATCGGATGTGTTCTAGCCACGAAATTTGGTGGAGAGGCTAGAATACATGTATTCTCCAAAACTCAGAAATCGTTTCTGGAAATTGCACCTAGAGACGACTTAATTAAAATAATTAGTCATTTTTAATGTTTCCTGAGTCTAAACTTTGGAAATTTGATTAATTAAAAGGTATTAATTAAGTCATGGCGAGAATCTTCTAAAAGAAGACATGGATCGAGTTCTAGTTAATCTTAGCCATTGATTATGTTTTAATCTTGGTCGTTGATGTCTCAACGAGAGATTATAAGAAGAAATTCGGTGGGGGTTGGATAACACATGTGAGACACCAGAAATTCAATTTTGCTGGGAAATCGATCTCTAGAGTAGCAACATTCAAGTTGCTAGAGATGATTTAGTGAGATCGAGGCAGTGAGATGTTGAAAAGTGTAACTAGGTCCAGTGTTCATAATGACATTTAATTGACTTTTATAAAGGATGTAATGAAGAAAATTATTATTGTAAGCCTTGCTTCATGGGCTTCATGAGCAAGTGATTTTATTTATTTTTAGATGGCTTCCATTGAGAGCCTTAGGATTGGTCATTAAAAGTAAAAGAGTCTATGTCATGTATGAAGAGCCCTTCTTGGGCATGTAACAAATCTATTTGAGTTAATGGGATTGCCTATAAGCTCTTCAATGACAAACACTAGTTGTCTTCCTCATGTCGGCTTCAAGTTAAAACAAAGATCATGTTGGACTTACCTTATGGAGTCACAACGATTCACATGGCTCATGTCGGCTCATTTATTTAGACTAACCACTATATACACTAGCTAAAGGCACTTCACATAAACACAATTCAGAAATTTGATGTCTCTGAGTTTTTTGGATCACAGTCACAGAATTTGGATCACGGTATAAAAGGAGCTCGGACTTGGGAATAAAGATGGAGATTGGAACTCAGATCCCTCTAAAGTCTGTATCATAGTGGCAATGAAAAAGGATAAGGCACAAGCTCAGATTCCTCTATGGAACATTGAACAGAAGTCAAACATCTTTGTGATTCGAATGGAGAGGACAATAATGAATTTACACTGCTAGCACAGTTGCACAATAGTTCGGATCTCTGTGTTGATGGACAGTTTCGAATGTCATATCACAGTATATAGTTCGGACTAAGCAAAAGTGATAGCAAGATAGATGATGAATAGAAGCCACGGTTTGGTGATGTGAAAGAGTTGGCCTTAAGAGAAGTATTACATTGTCTTGTTAACACTGTAGTAAGGATAGTTTTGTGACAAGACAGTGATATGGTACAATGCCATCTCAAGTATGTCAATTGAAAGAAGATGATCTCAATGCGTAAGAGGAACCGAAAGGAGGGAGGAGAAGACAATCAAGAGAGCTAGTGTCTTGATCTTGGAAGCGGCTAATAGGTCAAGGGTCTCGGTCTTGGTATTCGTCAATTGGAATCTCTAGAAGAAGAATTTGTGCGGGTTTTCCTCTCAGAGAGTGAGAGGTTTTGGCCCTGGCTCATAGCCTACATGTTGTGTCTCTTCTTGTCTATTTATGTTCATGCATGCATTGGTTATTGTTTGATGAAGAAGAACACTAATACTCTAGTAAGAAGATCATCCTAATCTAAAGAAGTAAAAAGCATTCACACACAGTCACTAATAAAAGAGAAATCACCTAATTCGAATGCTCTAGATTTCTCAACATGAAAGAGGGGTAGGGATAGTAAGGTCAGAGGGAGATTTTCCATTCCGGTGATTGCATAGCAGAGAGGCAGTGCGTGCTTTAGAGGGGAATCCTTAGTTTGCTGGGGAGAAGCAATGATTCAGTGCCAGAAGCCAGAGTGGGATCCAAGAGGCCAGCATAATAGATCTCCCAGACAACAACTCATCAGTTAGCGAGAGAGACACTAGTTCGAGTAGTGGGATGCAACACTGTGTAGGCTGATGCAGCGCAATGCAGAGGCAGCGAGAGCAGCTCATCTTGAGCCAAGGTCAATGTTGGATCACCAGTGGGAGTGAGATTTTTCTCACTAGACTTTCAGTCAGTCATTTCTCTATATGGATTGCTAGATTTGAGCATCCATAGATTTGTACTCAGATTTACTACTGCATAATAATAAAACCCTCAATTGCTGCACTGGTTTTCCCAAGTGGGTTTTTCCAGGGACATTGGTCCAAAAATGACCGTGTATTTGTGTGTGCGCATCGATTCTTCCAGCGTTATTTTTCTTCCACAGTATTTTATTTGTGAGGGCTGCAATGTATTAGTTTCGATATTTACCATAGATCACAGTAAACAATTTGTTCAATTTATTTAGCAAATAGAAGAAACTTAATTAGTTGTTGCAGTAGGATTTGGGGTTTTCCGGATTTTCACATAATATTGGAGCGCAGATAGAAGCCAGAGAGCTTAGTAGTAGAAGGAAAGAGGAATTTTGAAGCTCTGCGTAGACAACAATTCAAAACCCTTAGAGGCAGCGCAACTCCTTGGCTAGGAGTGTCAGTTTTAGAGAAAAGTTTATTTCTCTGAGAGTCGACAAAGAATAAAATTTCTAGATGAGAGATTACCAAAGGTAGAGGGAGCAACAATATTTTCCTTGCGGAACAGATCTTCAGCTGTGACTCAGTTATTTTGTAGCAGTTTGCTAGTGCAAAATAACATTAGGAGGAAGGAAGAGCACACATTGAGGGAATTCTTTCCTCAGGGAACTCCTAGTCCAGATTTTCGATTTTTCATTGCAGAGCAGCAGTTGTTGTGAGAAAATTTGCCCACTCTAACAGGGTGTGCGTAGATCCAGTTAGTCGCTGTGCAGAGGAGAAGAGGAGGAGTTCGACTTTTTTCAGAGATGGCATCAACAGGGTTGAGAGATGAGGATCGGTTAGAGGGAGCCTCCAACTGCATGATCTGGAAGGCAATAATTTCTTGTCTTCTAGATGAATACGATCTCAAGGCCTACATCGATAACGTGGTAGCTATGCCCCAAGATTTAGATCAACAAAAAACCTACAAGAAGGAGATGGCGAAAGTGAAGAGGCAAATTCTCGGTGGAGTTCGAGATCAAGTGGTGTCTCACATAGCTGGCAAAGATACTGCTAGGCAGATGTGGGAAGCTCTTGCTACGCTATACCAGGGATCTTTCGAGCAGCAGAAGATGTATCTTGAAGAGAAGCTGAGATGTACCAAGATGCAGAAAGGGGAGCACATAGATCCCTTCCTCACTAGGCTTCAGGATGTCCGAGACCAACTGTCTGTAGTAGGGTCGGCACCCTAGCCTACATAATTGTTGCGTTTAGCTCTAAACGTTTCCGAGAATGGCAGGTTTTCGTCTAGAGTATTCTGGGCAGAGACAAGTTGCCAGTTTGGGATCGAATGTGGGCTAATCTGTAGCAAGAGGAGATGAGGGAAGATTTGGTGAAGAGCACCATCAGTGGGATGAAGCAAGTGAAGGAAGAAGAGAATGTGGTCCTTGCATCAAAGGGGCAATAAGAGTAACGCAGGAGGACGAAGGACCTTTCCAAGGTCAAATGCTTCAGATGTGGTGAGCTTGGCCATTACAACACTCAATGTCCTCTCAGAAAGAAGGACAAAGAGGAGAAGCAGGATCAGCAGGCTGCATCCGCAGAGATAGACAAGCTGTCCTCTAGACTGGAGGAAGAGTTTGCTATGATCACTGATATACCTCCAGGAGTGAGGTGGGGTGATTTGGAGCTGTAGCCCGAGAGAGCTACAGGATGGGTAGGATTCTTGAGGAATTCCACCTATTGGATCAATAACTTGCTATGAGGGGCCATAGTATTTAGTAGCAGGATGGATCACTGGCACTAGATGCAGTCAGATGCCAGAGTGACAGATGCAGAGTCTAGTAGCAGTCAGATGTTGAGGAGCGTAGTGCAGAGTTGGCAGCAGTGCAGGTGGCACAATGCAGAGTCAACAACAATGCACATTCCTCAGTGACAGTGTAGATGCTAGCAGCAATCAGAGACTCGGGTGATAGACGCATAATACTGATCACAGTTGATTCAGTATTTTGGATGCTTTTCAGTTGTAGTTGTTGTAGTTGCAGCAACAACAGATGGAGAGGGAGTTGCAATGCAAATGCAGTGTTGGCAGCAGTTCAGTAGGGCTAGGAACGACACAAATGTAGCGTATATCGGAGTTGCACAGTAGTTGGTGGGCAACAGTAGCTAGATAACAACAATGTGACAGGAGATGGTGTAGAAACAGGGTGTTGCTTCAGAGGGTTGCAGCGCTAGAACCAGTGTTGCGAACATCACCGATTTTTTTGCAGAAATGATTTAATCGCTGATTTTTTTTGGCGATTTTTTATTTGCAAAAAATCGCGATCTGATCCCAAAAAATTGTGACTGGTGGAAACAACTCGTTTAAAGAGCCGATTTTGGGTTTTTTGTGTCATTTTTTCAGACAGTGGGCAATTTTGAGAGCCGAGGAGGAGGAGAAGTCATCTACGAGGGCAGGAGAGGAGAAAAGTGAAAGAATTTAGCATCCAAAGGAAGAAAAATCCGAGTTTGGACCAAGTTTCATCAACAAAACTTGGTTTCCAGGTGTAGGCATCAAATTTGTCCATTTTTTTGGTTTTTTTTTTTGTTTTTGCTTGGGTTTCTATAACCCATTGATTTTCAATGATTTTCGAGTGGATTTGCTTGTTTTTATTTATTTATTTTTATAATTTTTCTTCATTTTTGTTGCATAGAGTGGAGAGGGTTCATTTTGTTCAAAAATGCAAAAATTTGATTGTTAGATTTATAAGTTTAATTTCTTATTGTGCCCTAGTTTTTTTGCATCATTTTTGCTTGGGTTTCAATATGCATTTTTTTCCATTATTGTTGCATTGAGTTGATTTTTTTTTGTCAAAAATTCAATGTATTGTATGTAAATTTTTATTTTATTTGTTTAACTTGCAATTCTTCTTGTGCCCTAGGTTCAACTTCAAATTTCATCTTACATTAAAACTCAAGAGTTCAACAAAGTTACAAACATGCCAAAGAAATTGGACCCTCTATGGGAATTTGGTGAACTTGATGGAGGGTTTGACAGATCAAACTTGACTTGCAAGTTGTGTGGGCATTCTATAATATATAGATTGAAGTATCACCTTGCACAAATCCCTAGACATGAGGTAGGGCTTTGCACCAATACAAATCCAAAAATCATTCGAAGAGCCCTCAGATCATTGAAAGAAATAGAGCAAACCAAACTGTCCAAGTAAATTCTGAAGAGTCAAGTAGGGAGTAGAGTGTTAGATGGTGAATATGAGAGTGGCATTGGTTCTACTTCAACATCAACGTCTACAACCAACCCTGTAGTTGCCTCATCATATTTTATTCCTAGAACCCTACCTGGTTCACAACCATCTATCTCTTCAATTATTAAAAAAAATGAGAAATAATAAGTTGACAAGTTGTTGGACAAGTTTCTTCTTTGGAGTGATATTCTTTTTAGCGTTGCAACGAATAATCCTTTTTCCCAACCTGCTACTGATGCTATTGCAATTGTTGGCCCAGGGTACAAAGTCCCTTCTTATGATGATTTTAGAGGTCGCATTCTTCAAAATGAAAAGGTTGACTGCACCAAGAGATTGGAGGAGTTTAGGGCATCATGGGCACACAAGATGCACTGTGATGTTAGATGGTTGGACTAATCAAAAGTGTAGAAGTCTTATAAACTTCTTGGTTAATTGTCCCAAGTGGACAATGTTTATGAAATCTGTTGATGCATTTGCACATATCAAAGATGCATGATTATTATGTGATTTGCTGGATGTGTTTATTTTGGAGGTGGGTCCAAAACATGTTGTCCAAGTCATAACAGACAATGCTGCAAATTATGTTGCTGCTGGCAAGATGCTTATGGAGAGACGTCCTACTTTATTTTGGACACCTTGTGCTGCACATTGCATTGATTTGATGTTGGAGGACATAGGAAAAATTCATTTTGTCAAAGATATTGTTGACTCGTCAAAAAACATTACAAAATTTATATATAATCATGCATCTGTGCTTCGTTTGATGAGAACATTCACTAATAACAAGGAGTTGGTGCGCCCCTCCATTACACAGTTTGCCTAGTTTCATATCTCTTTAATCCCTCTTGAATTTTATGTGGGATGTGAAAAGAATGTGTCTTTCAGATGATTGGTGTGCTTTGGCATTTAACCGCAAACCAGAATGAGAGGCCATATGCAGATTAGTTTCATACTAGGAAACATTCCGGGCAGGGGAGTGTAGGAGGTGTGCAACATTATTGAACCTTTGGTAAAGGTTCTTCAATTAGTTGATGGTGATGAGCCCGCAATGAGCTACTTGTATGAGGCCATGGACAAGGCCAAAGAATCCATTCGGACCTACTATGATGATAAGGGAGATGAGGTGTTTCAGAAACAACTCCTCCTATGGAAAGTGATTGAATGATGGAACAACACACTCCATTGTCCCATTCATGCTGCAGGGATCTACTTGAACCTCGCATTTGCTTACCCCTGTGGGTTCTTATTTGATGCTGAGGTCATGGATGGATTCTTCCCCTGTGTTCAGAGGATGGTGCCATCTCGAGTAGAACGTGAAAAAATCTCCAAAGAAATGGAGATATATAGGATGGCAGGTGGCACATTTAGCTTTAACATGGCTGTGGTTGATAGGAAGACTAAAATGCTAGGTATGTTTTAGTTTGTTTCAAATTTCATTGTCTCTTCAAGTTCATAACTTTATACTTTGCTTCAACTTTCAAATTTCATTTTTTTTCTTATGTTTATTTTTTGTAACTTTGCTATAGATGCATGGTGGCAAAGCTATGGTGGGAAAGTACCCAATCTATGAAGGCTTGCCTTTCGAGTGCTCAACCAAACATGTAGCTCCTGAGAATGCGAGTGCAACTGGAGTGTATTTGAAAAAGTACACACCAAGAAGCGCAACAGGTTAAAACTTAAAATATTCCAAATTTCCAATTAATTTTTTGAATTCATTAAATAATATTTTTTTTATAATTATTATTTTATGACCCTTCTACAGATTGGAGTCCCAACGACTTAATGACATGGTCTAAATTTGCTACAATCTGCAATTGTGGGTGAGGCAACTTGAGAGGACACCTGATATCGAGGCCATCTCATTGGATGAGATTGGCACCATTGCTGCATGGAGGGTTGAGTCCGAGAGGCCTCTCATGGAGTCTGCTGTTGATTGGTTAGAGTAGAAGGTAGTGGAGAGGGTAGAGGAGGAGGAGGAGGAGGAGGAGTAACAGAAGGAGGAGGGGACACCACCTACCCAGGCTACCCCTGTCACTAGTAGAGGACATGGTCTACCTCTTGTAGCTCCTAGTTCTTCAGCTTCTAGAGCACAACAGAGCCCATTGCCAACTCCAAAGCCGTGTACATCTAGAGCGAGAGCTATTGCATTTTCTTGAAAGAGGGGCAAAGAAATCAGTAGTATTAGTTATTTGGTTCATTTCATTGTATATGATTGTTAATCTAAGTTGTCATTGATGTCAATATGGCACTACCGAGATGGAAAATATTGTTGAGATGCTTGGTTTCAAATGATGATGTCATAACTCTTGTTTCATAAGAATGTCATCAATTAATATGTCAAGTCACTAATGAAGAAGTCTTGAGAAGTGCCAAGTGCCAAGTATTTAGAAGCCCTTGATGACATATGGAGGACTACATTTGATGGTGTCATATTCTTGATGAATGGCCATAATTGATGATGTCACTTGATGAGGTCTTGATAACATGATTGGAAGATTATTTTGGAGTTATCATAATGATGCTGCACTATGATTGCACTAGTATATCATGACATTGTTCATGCGTTTTGCTACATGGATGTTGCACTCCTACATAATGACTCTATGATCCTATGATGACATTGATAACAATGGAGAAGCCAAAGAATGAAGAAGCCACGTTGTCCCAAACATTCCTCATGTTGTTCCAAATTTTTTATGCATAAAATTTAAGGACAGTCACGAAGAAAAAATATTTTGGACACCTTGGAGGCATCCTTTGAAAATGGATCCTAGACCATCTTAAAGAAGATTTTTTCCTCTTTCTAATGAGCCTTTATTTGCCCCGAAATCCCAATAGTTTGTGAGATATTGAATTTTGAAGTTAAGGAAATTATTCCTAACAGTGAGCCGACCTACACTCAGTCATATAAGTCGGCCTCACTTCAGATAGACGTGTCCCTTCAGTTATAAATGAAATCTCTATAAATAGACATCTAAACACTTCATTTTGATCAACAATTCAGGCAAGAATTCAGAGATACGAAGTACAAGAGAAGACAGAATGCCGAGGAGAACAAGGAGACTATTGTTTACGACGAAAAAAAGGATAATTTTGTTTGGGCATAAAATCTTGGTCGAAGTTGCCATATTTTCTGTGGTTGAAGCTACCGTAGTTGACATGGTCGAAGCTGCTATAGTTGCCGTGGTCGAAGCTGCCGTAGTTGTCGTGGTTGAAGTTCCCGTAGTTGTCGTGGTTGAAGCTATCGTGGTCGAAGTTGTCGTGATTGGACAAATAGAGCTTGTTGAAGTCTTCTCTTGAGAACAGAATAGGGCAGAGTTGGAGAACTTTGTGAAGTAGCATATTGAAGATTTGTGGAGATCATTGAAGACCATGATGCATTGAAGCCACTATGAGGTGATCTTGAAGAAGTTTTGTTTGGGTAACATGAAGAGCAGTGGTGACACCTTCATGTGAAGAATGAGGTTGTCATTGATGATGTGACGTGGAGACTAAGTGAAGGTGTAACTGAAGATTGATAAGGCTTGTTGAAGAAAACATTGGGAGCCGTGAAGTATAACCAAAAATACCTTGACAAAGTGAAGTTATAGGGTTGGAGCCCTTGGGGTTGGTGCCTCAAAATTGACAAGGTTGGTGCCTTGGAAAGTCCAAGCTGGTGCTGGCAAATATAGGATTGTTGTCCTTGGAGTTGGTGCTCCTAAACTCAAGGTTGGTGCCTTGGATAAGATAGGGTTGGAGCCCTAGAGGATTGGAGTCCTCAGGAAACCAGGTTGGAGCCTGAACCAGATATAGGGTTGGAGCCCTTGAGGTTGGTGCTTCAAAATTGACAAGGTTGGAGCCTTGGAAGTCCAATTTGGTGCTTGGCAAATACAAGTTGGAGCTTGGGAGATTGAAGGTCGGTGTCTTCACCTAGGGTTGGAGCCTTACATATATTGCACTTGATTTATTGAAGAAATTAATAAAAGCATTTATTCTTATTGTTCGTTTTGTGTTCTAAATATAAGTGATCTAATTGGTAAAAGTAACAATTGAAAAGAAATACTGATTCACCCTCCTCTCAGTATTTCCAACAATGACATTATGATTGATGATATGAGATACATTATTATATTTTTTGTTGAATTTTGAGGCTGAGTTGGGACTTAGGACTTACTATTTAGGACATGATTCACTGTTATGTGTGATGTAGCACTAGAAATGATATTACACATCTTATGTATTAGTTCTTTTATCTAATTTATGTGTCAATGCATTTATTTTATGCTGTAGATGCTTAGATATTAAAAAATTTGAAAAAATGAATATTTTTGTATTTGCTAATTTTTTTCTTGATTTTTACCAATTTTTTCCTCTCATCGATTTAATCCTGATCGCGATGTTTGCAACATTGGCTAGAACACATTCCTCGCTAAGAGTGAGTGTTAGTTTTTGTAGCATCAGATGTGTTCTAGCCACGAAATATGGTGGAGAGGCTAGAATACATGTATTCTCCAAAACCCATAAATCATTTATGGAAATTCCACCTAGAGACGACTTAATTAAAATAATTAATTGTTTTTTAATGTTTCCTAAGTCTAAACTTAGGAAATCTAGTTAATTAATGGGTATTAATTTAGTCTTGGCGAGAATCTTCTAGAAGAAGACATGGATCGAGTTCTAGTTAATTTTAGCGATCGATGATGTTTTAATCTTGGCCGTTGATGTCTCAACAAGAGATTATAAGAAGAAATTCAATGGGAGTTGGAGAACACACTTGAGAGACCAAAAATTCGATTTTGCTGGGAAATTGATCTGTAGAGTAGCAATATTCAAGTTGCTGGAGGTGATTAAGTGAGATTGAAGCAGTGAGAGAGGGGCAGGGATAGTAAGGCTGAAGGGATATTTTCCAGTCCGGTGAGTGCATAGCAGAGAGGTAGTGAGTGCCATAGAGACGCAGCGCAAAGCAGAGAGGCAACATAGTGCTTTAGAGGGGAATCCATATTTTGCTGGGGAGAAGCAGTGATTTAGTGCCAAAAGTCGGAGTGGGAGCCCAAAGGCCAAGATAATTGATCTTCTAGACAACAACTGATCAGTTAGTGAGAGAGAGATTGGTTGGAGTTGTGAGATGCAACATTGTGTAGGTTAACATAGGGACTGCGTAGAGGCAGCAGAGAGCAACTCATCTTGATCCAAGGTCAGTGTCATATTACTAGTGGGAGTGAGATTTTTCTCACTAGACTTTCAGTTTGCCATTTCTTTGTATGGATTGCTAGATTTGAGCATTCATAGGTTTGTAATTAGGTTTACTGTTGCATAATAATAAAACCCTCAGTTGTTGCACAGATTTTCCCAAGTTGGGTTTTTTCGGGGACATTGGTCCAAAAATAACTGTGTATTTGTGTGTGCACATCTATTCTTCTAGCGATATTTTTCTTCTGCAGTATTTTTGTGAGGGTTGCAGTGCATTAGTTTCAATATTTACCGTTGATCACAGTAAATAATTTGTTCAGCTTATTTAACAAATAGAAGAAACTTAATCAGTAGTTGCAGTAGGATTCGGGGTTTTCTGAATTTTCACAAAGACAAGAAGACACTAGATTTGGCGGATGCCAGGGAAAAACCCCAATGTGTGGAAAACCCTTTGATCAATTCTTCTTATTATTATATCAAATGTTTGATAGAGATGGAGAGAGTACAAAAGTCGAATTGACTTGCCAAATTCAAAGTCAAAACTGCGCTATCAATTTTGTAGTCAATTGCAGTCAAACTTCAGCCCTAACTAGAAGTCAAAGATAGTCAACACAACATTCAAACTTCTCCTTTGAAGCTCGGTCAAAGGTAGCCAAACTCGACCTCCAACAACGGTCAAAGTCAACCCAAAATAGTGATAAATCTGCGATCAAACTTTGTCAACCTGCAGTCAATGCAGGTCAAAGTCCTCCTTTTGCCTCAGTTCTTGTACCCAGAAATGCAACACGCCGAGACATAAATCCACCTTGAAAATCGAAGTCAAAGGATGCCCAAAAAGTCAAAGTCAACGTTGGTCAAACCTTGGTCAAATTGCAAAAAATTCTGAAATTTTCAGCCTTGCAATTTGTCCTTCTTGCCACACATGTGAGAGAAAGAGAATGCCCAATAGCTTTACGTACCAATGAGAGAATGAGAGAGAAGAATGGGTGAGTGAAGATGATGCCAAATGAGGCAAGAGGTCACTTGTATTTATACAAGTCGTTGGGGGTGAAGAGTCATGTCCATTGGGCTTCACAAGCCTACATGATGATGTGGTCAACCTGAACAATTTGCACATTTGTGGGCATCAATTCAAAATCACACTTCTGCTTGTCCAAATTAGATGATCTTTATATCAATTTTGGACGTCTCGAAAAGAGAAATTTAATGCAATCATCATCTCCATCAAATGAGCTGTCCCAAGGTGGAATTTGGCCCTAGGTTCCAATTTTAACAACTTGACTTGAGGAGAGTAGACCTAACTTCTTTTGGAGCCAAAAATTCAATTTTAAATTTTTAAATTTTCTCTTTTTCGAAGGGACATGAAGAATGTGCCTTGATATTTTCTTTTTGCCACTAACATGAAGAACATGCTTTACATAAATACATTCAACATTCGGGTCCCTTGTCACCCGTACAACGCAATATTTAACAATTGTTATCACTGTGGGACCATTTCAAAAGGGGCTCGAGAAAAGGAATTAATTTTAAGTCATGAGAGATCATACGATTATTATTGTACAAGTGGCTTTGTCCACTATAACTTTTTTATTATTTTATTTGATCTTTCTGGAATATAAAGACTTGGTCTTTTTAGATCGAGTCCTCATAAAAATAATAATATTTTATTGTAAAGGAGTTAAAAGCCTTCTCCTATAAAGAGAGGCATTTCATCATTTGTAAATCATGGTTGGATCATGAGAGCACTCCTCTCTTTGAAGATTAATGAAGACATCCTTTGAGAATATATTTAGTTAATGATTTTTCTTAATGTGGTTTAAGTGTTTTTCTTTTTCTTGATATACGTCTCGATGCATACTCTTTTAACTATTCCTGGTAATCAATAATATTATGCTAAGGCTAACAATTTATGCGATCAAAGAGCCAAAATGCTACATGGAAGGAGCCAACTAGGGGAGTACCTTGCTTGAGTTTCTTTGCTTGCAGGTGGGTCGATCCAAGCAACCAGACGATCTCTAGATGGGAGCTCTTATTTGCCCCAGATAGAGATTGAAGCTTGAGACGTCACTTTGAAGAAGGACCACTCCTATGTAAATCCAAAAGTTACCAGGAAGGTTAAGGAACAGTGGGGGCGATTTTTGTGCCAGACCAAACCTACTCCCTTGAAATTAGCCGGCAATATTGACTTAAGAGGATCTCATTTAGCCACTCGGTTCACCTTGACTCCATCGTCCTTGAAGGATATTGGCACTAGTCTTCAAGCCCCTCCATCACCTTCTTCTTTCCTATATAAGAAAACTAAACTCTGTCTCACTAAGGCTATTTTTGACATCACCTTGCATTCTTTTGTCCAAGCCCTAGTCACCCTAATAGGGTAGCTCCCCTTGGAGCTGAAGGAGAGTCGGCCAAAAGAGAGGCAAAGTTGCTGAGGTGACAGTGGGTGACCTACTGAGGTTTCACTCAAATTGTGCGGTGTGGTTTGGAGGTTTTACCATTTGAACACACAATTTGAGCGTTAACACCTCCCTCAGAGATTATGGAGGAAATCTTGTTGTCCCAAGCTCTAATTTGGAATCAAAGAAAAAATCAGATTCAAATCAGCAAGGTTCCAATCAAGAAACAAAGGCCTCATTACTCTCAAGCTTAGCTACGAAGCACAGGATGTACAGGAGCAAGTAGACGTGTTGAAGTCTACTTTTCAGGTGAGTCTTCTTCCTAAAAGTTTTCCTGCTTTTGTTGCCATATTGTCTTTCATTCTTCAGAGAGAACCTTCCAGATTTAAGGAGGCAAATGTAGAGTAGATGGCAAGATGTGATGATAGAGGAGTACAACTTCATTCTCAAGGATCGAGTCTAGAAGATAGTTCAAAAGCCTATTGGGAAACCAATGATTGATTTCATGCAAGTTAATGGGAGTACTGAAAAGTCCAAGGCCAGTTTTATTGGTAGATGATTTTATCAAAAAGAGGGAGTTGATCTTAATGAGTATTTTGCTCCAATCGTAAGAGGTTTTGGAATCGAAGGGCAAGATACCCATGTATTGCAGGTTGCTAATATTTTGATGAAGCCTCTGGCAAAAGGGAACTTTGAGGTTTCAAGGGAGAAACTTGGTTGTGATAGAGAGAAATTTCTATGAAAGTGCGAGTGTTAGTTTACCTGTTGCTCAAATAGTGTTTGACTCTTTCTGTGAGCATGGCACTTAATGGGTGAGTGTCTCAATGACAGTGTTTTGACTCATACTCCCTTGTATAGTTTTGACATTTACTTGATCTTGAGCACACTACTTAGCTTGTTGAGCACATTACTTAGTTTGTTACATAAAAGATTTTAGTGTTGCATGAAAACATGTGGAGTGGGTGAGTTGTCATGTGTGGGTCTATGCGTACCTATCCTTGGCTGCTTGGCACATTTGGGGCACGTCTATTGCAAGGTTTCATTAGGACAACCGAGGCACACTAATGGGGGAAGATTATCTTGGAGGGTGCATGAGTTGGTTAAGGTTAGTTGACCTTGTCTAGGGTTTAACCTTTTAATTGTAACTCACTTCTCTTACTCTGTGAAAGGAAGGAGAGGCACATCATTTCATTACACTATTGCTTGTTTTGCTAGAGTGAAGAGTGGTGCTATATGTGATCTTCTAGTTAGAGAACTTTGCTTTTTGAGCTTATGAGAAGCTGTTTGGCTTTGCATTTGTATGCATGGGAGAAGTCAATCTACTGTACATAATCTTGTTTTCATTGTTATAGAAAGAGAAGTGATTTCTGTTGCAGATGTTAAGTGCTGATCTAATTTTCCAGATCTGATATCTCTTCTGTGGACTACTGTTTAGCACGCTGATCTGGTTTTACATTTTCAGATCTGATAACTCTTCTTACGTCTGGGTTGTTTCTGAACTAATATGTGCTGATTGGATTTTCATAGCTGAATTAGTCTGATTTGATAAGCAGCTGGATTGGTGCTTAGCTAGTTTACTGATCTGGTTTTTCGATCTGTCTTTTCTTAGATCTATTATCAATTTGCTGCTGTAATTATCTAACCTCCTGATATACAACGTCTACAGTGTTAAATATTTTGAACAATGTTTTGGTTTATGCAGATTTGATGTTCTGATACGTCTTTCAGAAGTTCTTGAACTTGGTTATAGGATTTAAATTCTACGAGTGCAGATCTGATGCCATGAGGTGAAATTCTAACAATGATTACCCATCAATCTGGTTGTACTAGCTCCTTTGAAATTCAAGCAAATATATGAGTACAATACAAAGATTGTTATGCCTCATTTTGGAGTTGAATTGAAACAAATTAAATAGGGAGGACTTACCATGAGAGCTGTTCGATCCTCTGCCCGCTCAACCGCTGCACGAAGCCAATTTGATCCGGCCTTTGGCCATTGACTCATTGCTGTCACAGTTTAAGCGTTTCACTACATACTTGGAGGTTCTCCATTCTATTGGATTTGTCATTGGTCCATTGGCTGTTGAAAAAGAAAGAAGAGAAAAAAGGTAATATATATATATATATATATATATATATATATATATATATATATATATAAAAAAACAAAACGAAAGAGAAGGAAAAAGAAAAGTCGAAAAAAGAGGAGTGAATTTTTTTTTATTTTTATTTTTTATTTTTATTTTATTAAATTATAAAAAATGAGATTAATATAGAAAAAATAAAATAAAACCAAAAGCCCCACGGTAGCCGTCCGACACCAAGCCGCCGTCATCGTTGCGGCTTGTTGACCCTGCCGCCTACACCTACCTACAAGTCAGTGAGAAAAGCTTTCAACTCCACAAGGTGTGGTTGGTGGCAGGGAATTCAGAGAAGGGGCGGTCACACTAATCCCGACTCTCTCCATTTGAGCTATCTCCTAGGTTAGCTAAGGGGGCTGGTCCCTAATGAAAATTTAAGTTAAAAAATGATGTGAGCTTCTAGGAGAATTGTTAGAGTTAAATAGGTTATCTCTTTAAGATTTATAAGCAAAAAATTGATATGAGCAATAACCATCATAAGATAAGCATGAAATACATAAACAACTAGTGCCTTCCAAGTATTTTCTCTTTAAGAAATGAAATTGTATTTTGCTTAAAATGAAGTGAAATTCTTTCAAATGGAAAGCCAAAATAACCCTAAAAAGTGAAACACTAAATCGTTAGCACAAGATATTATAAATGCTTTCAAGATGAATAAGTCTACAAATCAAAGCATGGAAACTATCTTGCTCAAAAGGATACAAAAATAACTCAAATGTTAGACCATGATGACAACAAAGTATGCTACAAAAATAATCTACAAGAGGCTTGGCCAAAGAGTATGAGCAAGCTCTTTGACTAGCCATGACTTAGCTCTTTGAAATAACCAGATATTGATAAATGAAGTACAATACGTAAAAAATAATTTTTTACAAGTTTGATATTTTGATGCAAGAAATAAAAGCTTTAAGAAACTTGAAAGAATCCATGCAATACACAAATAAGATATAGATGAGACTTTGGAATTCAAAACATGCAGGTTCTCCTTGAATATTTTTCAAGAATTGGTTGATTCCTCTGAGAATTTCCCCTCACGCTTGAAAAGCTTGACCAAATAATGATTCATCTACAAAACTTCACCACAAATCATTAAATCGACATGAAATTAAATAAGTGCAGTGGAAAGAATTCCTAGAGATACATCTATTATCCACTAGAAAATTTCTTTTCTTAAAGCAAATAATTAATTCTTATGCTAATATGAGATAGCTACTTACTAACATAACTTGAAGCAAGCGTGAAAGAAATAATGACATGAAGAAATAAATAGAAGCATAACAAGAAGTCAAGAATTTACCACACATGCAAGGAGAAGAACACCATCACGCTTTACCCCAAAGACTGTTGTATTATATTGCAAGTAGTGAATACAATCCTGTAGAGTCTCTTCAAGCACAATAGCTCATATTACATGATACAATGTGAGAGCCCATGGCTCTATTATGTAGAGAGTTGAGAGCAAATCCCAATGAAGAATGACAATGACAAATGGCATTGGGGCCAATCCCAATGTAAAAGTGATTAAACAAGTGGTATGAGGTAACAATCCCAAAGAGAAATTCAAATTTGTTGAATGGAGCTCCAGTGCCAAGTGTAAAAATCGAATTTTGGGAAGTGGACATCATTTTCTTCTTCCCTTATGTGCCAAATTCGAATTATATAATAGAATGACAAGTGTATATGGGTTGTAACCCATGTGGGAACAATTTCCCACAAAAATATCCACCAAATATTCTCCCAAATCCTCCCAAATATGCATTAACTTCACAAATTCGAATTTCCAAGTAAGCAACTTTCTCTTTTAATGTCAGAAATTTGATTTTATTTGAGCACATGTCCTTTCCTTGATTTTATGAGTCCACATCACCTTGAGACTTCACTTTAACTCCACCATTATTTTTCACTTCATTTCCACAACATTTAGCATGTGTGGATATTTTGTTTTTCTCCATTTATTTAATTTCTGGCTTAATTAGTTGCTAGATTTTTCACTAAACTTTGGAAAAGTGGGTTTTGAGGGTTCAAAACACATTTTTAACCCATCAAACTGTGTCATAGTACAAAGTTGAGGGTGAGTGGTGTAAATTTTATTACTCATACTCCATACAACTTTTCTAGGCATCACTTATTACATTACAAGTACAAGTTTATTTGCAATTTTCGCAGTGCGGAAAATCTAAAAAATTAAAAAATAACTACCTAGACCTAACCAAATTCCATGAAATTTTTTGTGTGATCTAGTATGGTAATATACATAGACTCTAGACACTAAGATGTGTTAGGGGCTCAATCTTTAAACCGTCACCCTGGCTTTGGGGTAAAACGTGAGTGAAAAAACCCAGAAAATTATCCGCCTCTGAAAAAGAAGGGATAATTAACCAGATAAAGAAACACCCCAAGGTGTGCTCGTTTGCTGACGGAGTCTCAACATCCTAGGCCTGTTACAGACTCAAAAACTCATGATTACTAGTATGACTTGTTAAAATTCTCTGTAGAGTGTGGAATCTGGGTACAAGAAAGATGATGAGAAGATAGAAGTAGAGTTAAAAAACTCTTTTGACTGATGATATTTGATGGTACAAGTGTCCTTTGGATCATCCTTGGGCATGGAGTCTTCATATAATCATTAGTTCCCACTCCAGTAGTCAACACGACCACAACAATCACTATTCACTTGCGAAACTGCGAGACCATGACTTTGCACGTCGACTTGTTTACTCCACCAACGTCGTCTCACATCACAAGTTCTGCCACTGTCACTGACTTCATCGCTAGTCTTGAGCTACGTTCATTATTCAAATATCCACTACTGCATTGCTACCAATCGGTAGACTGCTCCTACACTACCATCAAACCATCACACTGTTGTCTTTTACCTAGATGCCTTTGTATATTCGGTAGTGCATCCATGGATACCATATGAAGTCACATCCGTACTGTGTAGCCATCCAGTCAAATTTAGTGACCTTCCATATTACTTGTCTATATTAAAAATTTACCTTCTTTAATTAATAAAAAAAATTAACACACTACTAACGTTTTTTAGAGAAATAGGCATTAAAAGTTGATTGAGACCAAGTATAGTGCCAAGTGGTATATATATTAAAATAAAATATATTATAAAGTGTCAGGGTTAATACGATGCATATGCTCAAGGTTTTATAAAGGGAAATAAGTTAAAAGAATATATATATATATATATATATATATATATATATATATATATATATATATATATATATATATATATATATAAAGTGTTTTATTATAGAAAGGAAGAAGGAAAAAGGGGTTATTCAAGTTACCCAAACTTTTAATAGTTCATATAAAGAAACTCATTTATAAAAGTATCATTATTAAAACTCCAAAGATTAGAAAGGGTTATTTTAAAACTCTAAGTTCATCCAAAAAAAAGTAAAATGGAGACTAGCAATGGACAATTTTTAGGAACCTCACGCATCCCTGCTCCCATGAAGGGGACTCTTGCAGGAAAATATGATATTATTTTTATCTCCCACCGAAGGAAAAGTTTCATATAAACTCTAACCTTGCTAACGAATTGGTGATTCCCGAGTCAAATATAATTGAAAAATTACTCTATTGGGATAGAAAACAATATGACATAACCGAATTACAATTAAACATTGACGATTATACTTTTATATCTCAATTCTCCATTTGATCCCTGTGGGAGGATCAAGGTGACGTTATTTTTGTTTCACCATCGGTGGAATCACTAGGGTCTTTTATCCTAAATACGAAAAAGAAGTTTTTGACATTTTTCTACAGGAAGAAAAAAATAACACTGCAAAACATTACGTTGAATTCAGATTCAGTAACACCTGAAGACACACAAAATATTTCAAAAGTGATTTTTCAAGAAGCTAAAAAGGTATTACAAAATATGCAAAGAGAAGTTGACAAGATCACTGCTGACAAAAATGAAGAAGTTTCTCGACTTAAAGACCACAGTGAAAAATTACTAACACAAATTAAGAAGCTTAAGAAGGACAAAAAGTCATTGGAAAAAAAGGTACAACGACTTATCGAGAAGGAAGGATCGAATGTAGAAATTCAAGTTGAAGAAAAAGGAATACCGATCTAATCATTACCATAACTCGAGATAATGACAAATTAGTGGAAGTAAAAGCACATTCAGATGTTGCAGTTCAAACGATGGAGATTTCAAATGAAGATCCAACGATTCACCACACAACTTCCATGGCTAAAGGAAATTAGATGCTTCACGTAAATCAGGAAAATGACACAAACAAGTTAAGAAGAAATCAGATACTTCACGTAAATTAGGAAAATGACGCAAACAAGTTAAGAAGAAATCAGATCACAAGAATTCCCTATCTACATCTGAATAAAAAAAGCAGACAACTAAATCAGACTGCATATCTGTATCATTCAGAACAAAAACAACGAACTTATGTTCCGAAGACCACTGATGTTAGTGCAATTCAGTCTTGTGATAACAATTCACACGAAATATTCAATAACCGAAAGATTCTACAGAAGATTGATTTAGGATGGTTAGATCCTTTCTCAATTCGACTATTTTGCTTATCACTCAAAGGATCTTATCGTTTTGTATCAATGAAGACGACATTTTTGAGACAAGAAGACATTCGAAACAGAAAAAAAGATCAAGCCTTTTCATCAGTAAGCTTTGAGGACAAAGCTGTATGAAGAGGAAGGCAATGTTATAAATATAATATATATAAAAATAATGTAAAAATAAATCATAATAAACAAATGATTAATTAGTGATTAGTATAGAAGAGGCATGTCTCTAAGGACATGATCATTCGTGAGAGGGCACTTGCCTAGGTATATATGTGGGCCCTCGTGTAGCATTTCATCATATCATATTCTTATTCAATACATTTTATATATTATTGCGTCCTCAATGGATATTTTCATATTCCAAGTTTTCTGGACTATTTAACTTAAAGTACACATTTTGTTCGTTACATTGTTATTAGAGCGTATACGAACTTTGTTCGTTACATCCTATTTCTTATATTTGGGAGTAAGCAAACATTTTCATATAATCCATTAGATTGATATGGGATAGGTAATTTTAAGGATTTATTTCTCAGTTAGATGCCATGCTCCTATTTGTATACTATTTATTGTGTGATGTGTCTTGTAGGAGTAGCTAGCCATTGTTTAGGGATTGTGTTGTTTTGTTCAAGTGATAAATTCTAGCTTATCTTGTAGATTTAATGATCTTTGCATTGGGATGGAAGTCATTTATTAATATGGTCAAGGGCTAGGAATCTTCCTAACACTTATAACTTTTTCATCCATGTTTACCTTCATTGCATTCGTCAAATTCTTCTCAAGTCCAAGACCAATTTTTTAATTATATCAACCATTGTTTCTTTGTTACGGTTTACTCGAGTTTTTATTTGTCTGATTATGCTATGTCAAGCCTAGAAGGTTTATGGCACTGGATTATATTTGGCTTAGATATTTATTTAGATTTGGACTTCAAGAAAATGCTCCCTCTACATAGACATTCAAGAAATTGCTGTGTACTGTTTTTTTTGAAATAGCATATCATACTGTCACTATAGCATCTTAATTTTGAATGTTTCATATCAGGTGTAAAGATGTTGCAGCAATTGATGTCAACATGGGCTGTCCCAAATCCTTCTCAATAAGTGGAGGCATGGGTGCGGCATTGCTAGCCAAGCCAGAGCTAATTCATGATGTACTTGAACTTTATGTTATATATTCATTTCATCAATATGATAGGAAAAATACTTCAGTTATTTGCTAAAATGTTGAATGAATTTGAGAAGTGGCTAACATGAATTCAAATTGGCTTTCGTTTTAGATTTTGACAACATTAAGAAATAATTTGGAGATACCGGTGACATGTAAGATTCGTTTACTCAGATCACCTGAAGATACAATTGAATTGGCACGAAGAATTGAGAAAATGGGTGTTTCTGCTATTGCTGTTCATGGGAGGTAAATGACTTTTTTATATTTTGTAAGTTGATAGCATAGTTTGCAGAGTTTGTTATCTAGAGGTAGTTTACTCCATGTTCATATGCATAGTATGCCTTATAAATGGAAACAAAAGTCATTGCTAATACATTGAAGACAAGTAAGATCCAGAAGATATATTATATTAAGATGTTGAGTGATTATGTGATTGGATTGGAGGTTGAAGACCATCCCCAATGATCTATGATATCATTTGTCAACAATTCTGTTGTTGTAAGTCATATGTAATGACATGCGAACTTATCATGCCAAATTTTGCTCAACTAGGCAACTTAAGGTCTCACAACTTGCCCTTTGGGTTGCCCATGTTAGCATGTTAATAAGTTGTTCCCCCAACGAACCTTTGCACCCTTTTTTCTTATGTTGTATGGAGGCATATTTTTATAAATTTTAATGCCCCAAGTCAGATAATAACAGAAAATGATGAAATTTAACTTAACAATGAATTCATAACAAAAATTTATCAATTTACGGAAGTTCTAAGTTTGGAAAATTAACAGAATTTTAACAAAATTTATACTCAGAATATCCAGAGAAACTAAAATTCAACCATTCATTTGTAGGTACTTATCTAAACTTTTGTTTGAAGTTGTTTCCAGTTGTTGTTGCTCCAAATTTACTCCCATTACCAAAGTGACCAAAACCTCCCTGCCAAACTGCGCACAATCTCGGTACCCAGTGTTGAGAAATTAAGGGCAATCTGAATTATTCAATTTCTCTTAATTGTGATAGCTGCTTGAGATATTACTTCTTTAGATTTTTCTTCTTTATAACATTATCTTCAAATAGTTACCAAAACATGAAGATCAAAATACACAAGTACACAAAATATTGGCACCACTCCAGGGCAAAAACCTCTCCAAAATCTGAGAGGAAAAACCCTTTGAACTCTTTCTTATAGAATCTTTATTGAGAAGTTACATGACCCAAACATTGACTCAGAAATGCCTTCAACGTCAAATGACAATACCTCTAGACATGTACCCATACATACTGTGCGTTACTGTAGTGAATGACAGTGTACACCAACAATTTCGGATAAGCTCTTCTAGCCTACCTTCGTAATTTATGTAGATCCTCCATGTTGAAGTTTCTAAATTTACTTAGCTTAGAAACCCTTCATGCACTTTTTCTGATTTATTCCTACTTACCTGTTATTTTTCTTTAACAAGTTATTTACAAAGTAAACACTGAAAATAAACACCAGTGCATGCTCAACATATTACAGCTCAACAACTAAAAGAAACAAGAACAAACACACCACATGACATCATTATTTTTGGACCAATGTCTCCGGAAAAACCCAATGCGGGAAAACCAATGCAACTATTTGAGGGTTTTCTTATTAAGCAATATCAGAGTACAATCTGGGTGCCGAAATTGGCCTACCCAATAGAGAATTTCCTTAGCAGCTATACCTCATAGTTTGAGAGAAATATCCTAGTTGAAACCTTGGAGAATCCTTCTGGCAACTCTTCTGCACAAAACTGCTTTGCAACCCCAGCGTCTGCCCAATATGGATTGCGTCAGCCCCTCTTTGTCTCACGCTGGCCCTGCGTCAACCTTTCTTGGCTTGTGTCAGCCCCAGGAGGCCCTGCGTCAACTTTCTGGGCCTCTGCGTCAAACACGCTGGCCTCTTTGGTGCTCTGCACAACACTTGGATGCCTTTGCGTGGCCCTGCGTGAGCCCTTGCTAGCTCTGCGTCACTCTCCTTAGCTGCTGCGCTGCTCTCTTGACGCAATCTCTGCCTTCTCTGTTTCTCTGTACTGAGTACCCCTCAGTTGCTCTCCTGATCACTGATTCCATCTCTCTTAGCAAACCTTGCTCTAGAGAATAGAATGACTGATCATCTGGTGTGCTCTCCAAGTGACTCTCAAGCCTCCTCTTATACTTTTCTTGTTGACATATCAACGACCGAGATTAAGTCTCTAATCAAATAAAGATTAGATCTGGCTTGATCCATGTCTTTTGGACCATTCTAACACAGATTCATATTAATACACATTAATATTTTATTTTCCCTAAGTTTAGACTTAGGGACTCCATTAAAAATATTAATTATTTTAATATCTCTTGATCTGTTTAGAATATGACCAAACCCTTTCTGGGTATTGGAGATCTCATGTGCCCCAACCTCTCCACCAAATTTCGTAGCTGGATCACATCCGATGCTACCCCAAATCAACACTCCCTCTTAGTGAGGACTGTGCTCTAGCAATACTCCTCACCGAGTATTACTTTGATCATCTAGCATCGGTATCTATGCTGATGCTAGGCATTCTTGCCCAACATCCTCTGCACTGTTGCCTCCTGTACTGCTGGCATGGTTCTGCCAATGCCACTGCTGCATTTGTACGACGACTCCCTCTGCATCTGTGCTGCTGCTGGTCCTTTCATCCAGCACTGCATCCGCACTGCACCTCCTCTCATCATGCCGCCCACTGTTGCACTGCAACTCAGTTACTGAGAAGTAAGTAACTGATCTCCCAACTAATCTGCCTGTTGGGCTAGAAATACCCTCTGATGCTGAAGCTCCCTCTGCCGCTGACAAGTGATCCCTCTCTGACCTCTAAGCTGCTGCAATAACTCCTTGCATTTCACATTGTTGCACACCTCTGTGCCTTCGTGCACTACTGCAACACTCCTGTGCTTCTCACACTGCTGCACCCTGCTAGCTCTGCATTGTCTCGGGACTCTTGCACTGTAGCTCTCTCTGTCGCTCCATCTGCATCCGTCTCTACCCACTCAGCCAGTCCTGCTACTCCTCGTCGGGGCTCCCGTAACAAGGTCTAATCCAAGAGGCTGGGTACCTCAAGGATCCTGCTCCTCATCGTCTGTAGTCCACCTGTCTATAGCTCGATGTCTCCCCACTTCCGTTTAAGTGGCGCGTGTGCACTCATGGCACAATCATCGTCTATCGAAACTTCCTTCTCTGCGCGTGCTGGCACTGCCTTAGTCTCAGAAGACTCTGCCTTACTCTTCTTCCTTGGGCACTGGGTCACATAATGACTCATCTTCCCACAATGGAAGCACTTGATCTTGGAGAGATCTTTCTTCTTCCACTTCTCCTGCTTTCTCTCAGATGCTAGGGCCACATCTTCCTCCTCCTGCTTGACTTTGATCCCCTTGCTGTTGCTACCTGTCTTTGACTGCCGTCTGATCTCTTCCTGGCGAACAACTACCCACATCTCTGTTGGCATTATGATACATATGTTGTACTTGATGGCAACCCACTCATCTCAGATGATAAATTATAGTGCAGCAAAGTTATTTTATGGTTCACGGACTTTCATGCAGAGAAAAGTTCACGCACTTTCACGCAGAGAAAAGTTCCTTTCATGCAGAGAAAAGTTCACGCACTTTCATGCAGAGAAAAGTTCACACGCTTTCATGCAGAGAAAAGTTCCTTTCATGCAGAGAAAAGTTCATGCACTTTCATGCAGAGAAAAGTTCCTTTCATGAAGAGAAAAGTTCACGCACTTTCATGCAGAGAAAAGTTCACGTAGAGAAAAGTTCTTTTCATGCAGAGAAAAGTTCACGCACTTTCATGCAAAGAAAAGTTCATGCACTTTCATGCAGAGAAAAGCGCACGCACATGGGAAATCTTATGGTTGGTTCATGGTATTAGTCCGACAGTTTTCGATCCTATGGTTTTGGTCCGTGGTATTTAGTCCTTGGTATTTGAAACTATGGTTTTGGGCCATGGTATCTCGTCATAAGTGTTGATCCCAAGTATTGGGTCCATGGTATTGAACTGTTATGGTTTTGGACCATGGTATTGAGTAAGGCCTAAGACTATAAAAGGAGAAGAAAATCATTAGGCAAATGTATGAAAATGACTTGAGTATCTGATGTAGTATGAGATCTAGTATGCAGGATATTGGTTATGATGCATTGCTTGATCTGAGCTAAGGAGGGATCTCACCGGTTGATGGAGAACAAGATCTAAGGATAGATCGGGATCAAATGGTTTGAAATGAATCATCTTTATATGGTTTGATCATGGATAGACTAGATCTGAATTATTGATGCATGTTTTATTGTGCACATGGTATGACTGATGTCTGAAACAACCTCAAAGTCATGATTGAATATGTATAGATCTGTACGCGGGTTTGATTCATCGTAGTAGCGTATACATAATGAAGTATGATGTTTGAAGTTGCAGTTGGGTTTGATTGTTATTGCAGAGTTCTGTAGTCTGCTCTGTGTTCTGGTGACTGTGTTGTGTCAGGGTTTCAGTGATTCAGAAATTGATGATGCTAGTATTGATTGTTTTGTGCTTCAAGGATATTGATGGGTCCAGTATGAAAATTGGATGAAACATGTCCTTCAGATTATAGTGTTGTGCTTCAGGAGTATCCAGTCTGAAAATGTATGAAACGTGGTACCTGGAGGAAGAAAGAGAAGGCTATTACCTTTTGTAGGTCAACACCTACGTACTGGTACATCAGCCAGTACAAGAGCTAAGGGGGTGGTAGCTCCCTTCCAGTAGCAGCTGGAGAACGAGTAAAGGTTGGAGCATTTCAGTAGGCCAACACCTACGTACTAGTAAGTGGATCGGCTAGTACAAGAGCTAAGGGGGTTGTAGCTCTCTTCCAGGAGAGTCTGGAGAACGAGAGAAGGTTGTAGCCTTCTGCATGTAGAAGCCTGCGTACTGGTATAAGACTGCACCAGTACAAAACTATTGTAAAATAAGTTTCTTATTAAAAGAAGATAGAAACGACTTGCAGCAGGTGGTTTTCACCTACATTGGGTTTCCACCTTATATCATGGTGTTCATGTGTGCTTCTTGTGTGTGATGATCTGTTCTGTTTTACTGCACCTGCTTACTGTATGTATGGTTAAAGAAGTTCTGATGCACTAACTAAAGATCAACATTTAATGGATTAATTGAATCATAAGTATCCTGGATATACGCTAGTTGCATTAGACACAGTTGTGTATACACGCGGGTTCCCTTAATTGAAGTAGCGTATATGTATCTAAGTATGGAAATGAAAAAAGTTTAATTGATTTGATAATATTGATTCACCCCCCCCAGTATTATTTACAACAGTTGGTATCAGAGCAGGTCCTTTGGTAGAAGCTTGATCGCTTGAAGGAGATCCATGGAACAATGGGAAAGAAGCTTAAGAAGAAAGCACCTAAGAAGAAGAAGACATCTCAAAAGAACTATGATAGTGGGAGTATCGATTGGGGAATATGCAGAAGAAGCACTTCAGATTCAGAATCACTTCATAATGAAGATGAACAAGAACTATCAGGTGTGAATTTGTTATCCTCAGGTGATCCTGTTATCTATCCATTTGAAGATGATGAAAGTGATAGTGAAACAACTGAATATGCTCTTATGGGTGAGCAAGAAAGATATCAAATAGAGGCAGAATTTGAAAGGCTCACAGAAAAAATTAGAGATCAACAAGATCTATTGAACAAAAGGGAATGTGCCTTCAAAGAAGAATCTACCAAACTAAAAGCTCAACTAGAGGAGGGAAATAAGGTAAGGAAGTTATTCAAGGAAAAATGTCAAAAGTTGCAGGATGAAGTGACATCATTAAGAAATGTAGTTAATGAAAGGAGCACAATCATCAAGAAACTCCGAGATAGATCCAATTATTATGAAAGGCTTGAAGCTACAATCCACTCGCTAAAGGAAGATCTTGAAGAATCAAAGAAGCAGAATAAAGGACTACTCCAAGCTATTGAAAAACAAGAGAATGAAGTTCTTGAATTAAGACATCAGTTGGAAGAAGAAAGAAAAGTTGAAGAAAACATGAAGAAGCAACATCGTGAAAGGGAAGAGCAACTTCAGGTTGAGGTAAATATTCTAAATGATAAATTAGAAGAAAAGGATAAGCTCTTACGATTTCAAGATAGTACTAAGATCTTGGATGATATTCTTAGTAGTCAAAGATCTCCTGCTATCAAAACTGGTCTTGGTTTTCATGAATCTATTGAAGAAGAATCTAGTTCACAAAGTAAGACAATGGAATCTAATGCAAAATCTGAAATGCTCAACAAGGAGATGAGAGGTCAACACCATCAACAACCAAGGAAAGAAATTCTTCAAAGAAAATATTTTACTCCTCCAATGAATAAGGTTGAATGTTATGTATGTCATAATCTTGGACATGTTGCAGCCAGATGCAGAAGAAGAGTGGTTCAAGACCGTCATGCAGAAAGATCATCACATTCCAGGTACTTTAATGGATACTGTTTTTCTTGCAATATGTTTGGTCACAAAGTTGCTGATTGCTACAGGAGGAATATGAAACATATGAGATGTTGTGCATGTAACAAGCTTGGACATATAGCAAAGGAATGCAGGAAGAAGGTACGGGCACCACACCAAAAGGAGAAAACATCATCTCGCTTTAAGATTTGGAAGAAGAAGGAAGTACAGTCAGAAAGATGTGGCACTACACCATATACAGACATAACAGACTCAGGGGGAGCTGAAAGTGTAAAACTTCAGTGTCCTAAATCTCATACGCAAGTTGCATAAAGGGAAGTCGTGTATATACGCGAGTTAGACACTGAACAATTGCGTATATGTCAGTCTGAGGAAAAGCAGAAGGGACAGGCTCAGAAAAGGGGTCTGATATGATTCAGTCCATTATTTGCTCTATTTGATAATGGTTACAATTTGCTGATGATGTGTGGAAATGTCTTGAAGTGTTTTGATCCTAACTTGTTGATGATGATGCCTTGATACTTCTTGCTGATATATGCATGATCAGATCTGACAGTTGGCACAGGTTCAGGGGGAGCATATGCCTTTAATAATGCATTGTTGGCATTATGGTTAGTAGTCCTTGGTGATGATGCTTATATGGCTAAATGATATATCGTGCTATGATATGGTTATGAGTTATCCATGACAAATCTCACATGATTCTTGAGGTTACATAGTTGATGTTCAGATCAGATTTGTGGTTGATTCTCTGATGATGCATATATGGTGTTTACGTGGTGATCTTCATAAGGATAAGGAGAAGAACAAAGCTTGAATACACATCTTCTTTACTTGATGATGAGTTACTCATATGTTGTTGTCATCATAGGCATAAAGATCATATAATAAAGTTATGATGCATGATTCATATAGTTCTTGGCGCTCACATGAATTGATGCTATTGATGATACCAAGAAGTCTTGATACATAGTGCTGGATACATGGATGATTAGTCAAAGTTGCATTGATGGAGACATGATGATGATGAGTTCCTACCTATATGTTGATAGGTCGATACTTACATATGTTGATGGATGCAAATGTTCCCAAAGTGATGCTACTTGGATCATGCAGATCTTGATGATGAGATGACTATGGCATTATACACATATGATATAATGCGAATGATTTTATGATGATGTTCAAAAGGATGAATTGATATCCATATGCAGACATACCTTGTTATAAGACATTTATAGGTAGCTGATCTGGAAGTGGTTGTACGCATGTTTCATGAGGAGGATGCGCGTATATATGTCTGTTTATGTGGATACAATTGCGTATATGTTGATTTAAAGGAAATTAGTGGGCCAAACTCAGGTTGAGAAGAGTCTGATATGGGCCTGACAAAGACCATCTGGCACAAATGGAACATTTACAGAGGAAGAACATGATTGCTGGTCTAGATGTTGTAGACAGATGCTTATGGAGCAGATCATACATTGTGCTGATGACCATCATGGTATTATTTAGATGTTTGGTCTCATCAAGACTCATGATGTAATAGTGTGTCTCTATCTGTTGTAGTCATTTGATGAAATCTCCTCTGGTCATATGATGTAATTTGTACCCCCACTATGCATAAGAAGGATGATGAAATATTTCATGTCATGTATTTCTTTTCTTATCAAGGTCATGTAACGGCCTTTCTTGCTTTCCCCACTATGCCTGGGATGAATGATGTTATACTCTTGTATTATCATGTGTAAACTTTTGGTATATCCCCACTTTGATGGGAGATGGATGTATGTATGAGTCTTTGGTGATAGGAAGGTCATTTATGATGTATAGAGTCATGTTCTTCTTGTAGAACATCTTTTTGCAGATCTTGCCTACAGTCAGGGGGAGCATGAACAACACACTTCAGCAGTGCAGAGACTTAGCATGTACTCAAGGGGCGCAGGGACAGATTGGTACACCTTGGCATATACAAAGGGGGAGCTCATTCAGAAATTTCAGCAGGCACTCAGGGGGAGTATGGTTGTCCGCCCCTTTGCCCTTGATGTCAAAGGGGGAGAGTGATTGGTTGTTGTTGCCATCAAGTCCAAAGGGAGAGATTGTTGGCATTATGATACATATGTTCTACTTGATGGCAACCCACTCATCTCAGATGATAAATTAAAGTGCAGCAAAGTTATTTTCTGGTTCACAGACTTTCATGCAGAGAAAAGTTCACGCACTTTCACGCAGAGAAAAGTTCCTTTCATGCTGAGAAAAGTTCACACACTTTCATGCAGAGAAAATTTCACGCACTTTCATGCAGAGAAAAGTTCACACACTTTCATGAAGAGAAAAGTTCCTTTCATGAAGAGAAAAGTTCACGCACTTTCATGCAGAGAAAAGTTCACGCAGAGAAAAGTTCCTTTCATGCAGAGAAAAGTTCATGCACTTTCATGCAGAGAAAAGTTCCTTTCATGCAGAGAAAAGTTCACGCACTTTCATGCAGAGAAAAGTTCATGCACTTTCATGCAGAGAAAAGCGCACGCACATGGGAAATCTTATGGTTGGTTCATGGTATTAGTCTGACAGTTTTTGATCCTATGGTTTTGGTCCGTGGTATTTAGTCCTTGATATTTGAACCTATGGTTTTGGGCCATGGTATCTTGTCATAAGTGTTGATCCCAAGCATTGGGTCCATGGTATTGAATTGTTATGGTTTTGGACCATGGTATTGAGTAAGGCCTAAGACTATAAAAGGAAAAGAAGATCATTAGGCAAATGTATGAAAAAGACTTGAATATCTGATGTAGTATGAGATCTAGTATGCAGGATATGGGTTATGATGCATTGCTTGATCTGAGCTAAGGAGGGATCTCACCGGTTGATGGAGAACAATATCTAAGGATAGATCGGGATCAAATGGTTTGAAGTGAATCATCTTTATATGGCTTGATCATGGATAGACTAGATTTGAATTATTGATGCATGTTTTATTGTGCACATGGTATGACTTATGTCTGAAACAACCTCAAAGTCATGATTGAATATGTATAGATCTGTACGCGGGTTTGATTCATCGTAGTAGCGTATACATAATGAAGTATGATGTTTGAAGTTGCAGTTGGGTTTGATTGTTATTGCAGAGTTCTGTACTCTGCTCTGTGTTCTAGTGATTGTGTTGTTGTCAGGGTTTCGGTGTTTCAGTGATTCAGAAATTGATGATGCTAGTATTGATTGTTTTGTGCTTCAATGATATTGATGGGTCCAGTATGAAAATTGGATGAAACGTGTCCTTCAGATTATAGTGTTGTGCTTCAGGAGTATCCAGTTTGAAAATGTATGAAACGTGGTACCTGGAGGAAAAAAGAGAAGGCTGCTGCCTTCTGTAGGTCAGTACCTACGTACTAGTACATCAACTAGTACAAGAGTTAAGGGGGTGGTAGCTCCCTTCCAGTAGCAGTTGGAGAACGAGTAAAGGTTGGAGCACTTCAGTTGGCCAACACCTACGTACTAGTAAGTGGATCGACTAGTACAAGAGCTAAGGGGGTTGCAGCTCTCTTCCAGGAGAGTCTGGAGAACGAGAGAAGGTTGTAGCCTTCTGCAGGTAGAAGCCTGTGTATTGGTATAAGACTGCACCAGTACAAAACTATTGTAAAAGAAGATAGAGACGACTTGCAGCAGGTGGTTTTCACCCACATTGGGTTTCCACCTAAGTTGCACGAAACGGGGAAACGGGTACGAGTTTCCGAAATGGGAAGCGATACAAAACGCGACCTCCCCAAATTTT
>APFE030493738.1:83419-155047 GCA_000404065.3 Pinus taeda | reverse complement strand
GGTTCCCTTAATTGAAGTAGTGTATATGTATCTAAGTATGGAAATGAAAAAGTTTTATTGATTTGATAATACTGATTCACCCCCCCCTCTTAGTATTATTTCCAAGAATCTCGTCCCAAGGTGGGAGTGTTCCTTTGCCCAGTACACTCTGGACAAATACTTCCCATTCTTCTGAGACAACATTCAGGGTTGTCCTCACCACCAACTCTTGATCCGGTGTCGCTTCTATAGCAGTCAATTGATCTTAGATCTCATTTAATCCTCCGAGGAAGATGTCAATTGGTTCTCCCTTCTTCATCTGATACGACCTCAACTGATTCTCAAATAGCATTCTTCTCTGCACAGAAGTATGCTGGTACAATTTCTTGAGGGCCTCCCACATCTCATATGCCATTTCCTTCTCAGCAATGTGTGGAACTACATGGTCCTTGACCCCGTCAAGGATGATGATCTTGGCCCTCGCCATTGCCTCCTCATACTTGTCGTTATCATTGGGGTCGAATGGGATAGCTATAACCTTTAAGGCAAAGTTCTTGACACGATCCTTGTCAAGCACTGATAAGATTCTAGCCTTCCAGACTGCGAAGTTCGATACTTCGTCCAGTCTATCCTGGTCTCTTACCCCGTGTAGTGCCATGATGCTCCTCTACTTCCCTCCTGGAAGCTCTCTGTTCGACTCCTCTGAGTCTCTACTTCCCTTTTTGAAGTTCTCTTCTGGACTCCCTTTGAGTCCTGATTTCCCTCCTGGAAATTCTTCTGCCACTTGTCGAGATGCCCCCTACTCTGATCGTCTTGTGCAACTGCACTGCTGATCCGGGTTCCTCCGCTAGAAACCCTCGCTAACAACTCCTCTGTCCTTGCTCTGTCAGGTACTGTTCTAACTACAGTACCTCACCAACTCCACTCTGCAATATTCCTGCAACCTTCTAGACCCCAGAAACTGCGTCTCTGTGAACTGTGTCAGCCCTTCTCTGCCTCACGCTAGCTCTGCATCACCTCGGATGAGTCTGCGTCAGTCCTGGGATGCCCTGTGTCAACCATTTGGCCCTCTGTGTCAGCAACGTTGGCCTCTCTAAGGCTCTGCGCAATTCCTGACTTCTTCTGCGTGGCTCCGGCTGGCTCTGCGTCACACTTTCTTGCCTTCTGCGCTGCTAGAAACAACTTCTGTCACCTCGGGATAACTGTTTTCTGCTGCTATTGCTATGCTTGACTATTGTCTTTTAGTTCTCAACTTCTCCTATGATCTGCAATCATGCTCCGATACCATGTTGAGGTTTCTAAATTTACTTAGTTTAGAAACCCTTCATGCATTTTTTCTGATTTATTCCTACCTACTTGTTATTTTTCTTTAACAAGTTTTTTACAAAGTAAATACTGAAAATAAACACCAGTGCATGCTCAACATATTACAGATCAACAACTAAAAGAAATAAGAACAAACACACCACATGACACCATTATTTTTGGACCAATGTCCCCGGAGGAACCCAATGCGGGAAAACCGGTGCAGCTGTTTGACGGTTTTCTTATTAAGCAATATCATAGTACAATTTGGGTGCCAAAATTGGCCTACCCAACAAAGAATTTCCTTAGCAGCTATACCTCACAGTTTTAGAGAAATCTCCTGGCTGAAACCCCGGAAAATCCTTTTGGCAGTTCTTCTGCACAAAATTGCTCTGCAACCCCAGCGTCTGCCCAATCAGGACTACGTCAGCCCCTCTCTGTCTCATGTTGGACCTGCGTCAGCCTTTCTTGGCCTGCGTCAGCCCCAGGAGGCCCTATGTCAGCTTTTTGGGCCTCTGTATCAAACACGCTGGCCTCTCTGGTGCTCTGCACAACACTTGGCTGCCTTTGTGTGGCCCTGTATGAGACCTTGTTGGCTCTGTGTCACTCTCCTTGGCTGCTGCGCTGCTCTCCCGGTACAATCTCTGCGTTCTCTGTTTCTCTGTACTCAATGCCCCTCAGTTGCTCTCCCGATCACTGATTCTATCTCTCTTAGCAAACCCCACTCTAGAGAATAGAATGACTGATCATCTGGTGTGCTCTCCAAGTGACCTTCAAGCCTCCTCTTATACTTTTCCTGTTGACAAATCAATGACCGAGATTAAGTCCCTAATCAATGGCTAAGATTAGATCTGGCTTGCTCCATGTCTTTTGGACCATTCTAACACAGATTCATATTAATACACATTAATATTTTATTTTCCCTAAGATTAGACTTAGGGACTCCATTAAAAATATTAATTATTTTAATATCTCCTGTTTAGAATCTGCCCAAACCCTTTCTATGTATTGGAGATCTCAAGTGCCCCAATCTTTCCACCAAATTTCGTGGTTGGAGCACATCCGATGCTACCCCAAATCAACACTCCATACATTGATGGATCGATGATTAGGCTTGATTAGAAGGCTTTGAAAGGCAACAACATTGATTGCTCAAAAACAACGAACGCAAAACCCTTTGGTTTTAGAACGCAGTCATATATGAGAATAGTGTTAGGGCTCTTCTAGCTTGATGATACCTTCGCTCTTTTCAACAATAATCTTCTCCTTGATTTTGCGGCTAGAACAACCTTTCGAATCAACCATACAGTTACGAAATGTCAAGCCCTAATTTGGATCTGTATGCCGTGAGGGAGAGAAGACTCATTGATATATTTGTATGAGGGAACAAACCTCCTCACTTGTTGCGGCTACTCTTCCGTCCTTCGGCCTTATCACTGCTGCTCCGCTTCGTGAGTGAGTGTGAATGAATTGCGTTTTGGAGGAGCCAAATGTAGCCTATATACAGGCTTACCTTCTCATTCATTAAGCCAACGTTAGCCTGGATTAGGCCGACATGTCCCTTTTAATTAATTAATTAATTAATTAAGCCGACGTGAATCTGGAAGGCTTCCATAATTTTCTTTGAGTGTTTCCTTGCAATGAATCTGTGGGTAGACGTTGGAGGGTTTCATCGATGATCGAGAAGGACTTACATTCATTACATTTACATGAACAATAATACATGTCTGTCTTCATTTACATGACTTGTCTATGGCTCTCAATTAGAGCACAAAAAAAAGAAATAATTCTTTGATACAAAAATACATAGTTCCAAGATTTGACATAATGAAGACCGAACATAGTTACACTATTTTCAACACTCCCTCTTAACTAGGGAGGTATTCATACATATATGGTACATGGACATTCTCAATACATGAGTTCTCATATGCAAAGAGTCAGATTAGTTATCCATATGTTCTAGCATCATTTTAACCAACATTGTTTCCATATAGCAAGGCCTTGACTAATCGCTCTATTTCTCAAATAGATCAGAGCACAATGTTGGTGAGACCAATGACTTATAGACATAGTTGTCATTGTCTCTCTTAGGGTCATACCCACCCGGGTGTTCTCCGAGTATGCCTTACTAGGACTATTCTCATCTTGGGTTCCCATCCCTCAAGAATATCGGTCCTCTTGCCCCCTTTTGTCTTGGATGCCTTACCACATCGTCAAAGAGTGTCGGATGCCAGATGATAACTCAATCCTCCACTTCTTCTTCATTCTTGGAAGACAAAAATGTAGTGTCTATCTTTCCCTCTCAAATAGGGACGACATGTCAACCAAACCAAGCTTGTCTCGAAAGTACACAAACTTCTTGTTTGGAAGCGATTTCTTTAATATGTCGGCAATTTGCTCATCTGTGGGAACATACTCCAGCTTTAGCACTCCATCCTGCACCAGCATCCGAATATAATCATACTTGTCATTTATGTGCTTTGTCTTCCCATGAAACATTGGGTCCTCAAACAATCTTATACAATTGGTATTATCACAATGAATAATTGTAGGGGCCAACGATCCTGCAAATAAGTCGGATAACAATTTCCTTAACCAGACTGCTTCCCGACTAACTTCACATGCTGCTACATACTCGACTTCAACATTGCTTAAGGCAACTGTCTCTTTCTTTCTGCTCATCCAAGAGACCATCGAGGATCCTAGATTGAAGCATCCTCTGGTAGTGCTTCTTCCATCCATCTCGCTGCCTCCCCAATCAAAATCAGTAAATCCTGTTAGAAGTACATCTTTCCCTTTCTCATATTTTAGGCAGTGATGTAAGGTTCCCCGTAAGTATCTCAGTATATGCTTGGCTACCACCCAATGGTGCTCCATTTGGAATTGGCTGAGAACATTCACTGCAAAACAAGTATCTGGCCGAGTATTTACCAGGTACATCAGGGATCCAATTAATTGCCTCTACCTTGTGGGATCCACTAGACTGGACTCATAGTTTCTCAATAGTCTCAGGTTCATGATCATCAGAGTCATCATATGCTTGGATTCCATCATATCAAACCTTTTGAGAATCACATATTTCCCTTGACCCAAATAAATCTCATTGGGTTCTTGCCATACTTCTAGTCCCAGATAATAGTGCATGTATCCTAGATCCTTCACATCGAATTTTGTAGTCAATTGTTTCTTACATTCCTAAATAAGTTCTTCTACACCAGTTAGTAGAATATCATCTACATATAGTAAGATGATAACAGGTTCATCTCTTACCACTTTGATGTAGAAGTTAGGATCAACCGAACTTTTGGTAAAGCCCAGCCTTTGCAAATAAGTGTCCATCTTGGCATACCATGCTCTAGGTGCTTGCCTGAGGCCATATAGAGCCTTTTTCAACTTGCAAACATAACCTTCTTTACCTTTGACTTCGAATCCCAAAGGTTGCTCAATGTAGACTTCTTCATCTATGGTGCCATTCAGGAATGCAGTCTTTATGTCCATCTGATGGACTTTACATTTCATGGATGCAGCTAGGGAGATCAATGAACAAATGGTCGTATATCTTGCTGTAGGAGCAAAGGTTTCTTCATAGTCAATTCCTTCTTCTTTTAAGAAACCCGTAGCCACAAATCTGGCTTTGTATTTGTCTATGCTCCCATCCGCCGCATGCTTAATCTTGTAAATCCATTTCGAGGTTACCACGGATTTTTTTGTTTTTTTTTTGTTTTTATGTTCCGGTCTAGGAACAACTTCCCAAACCCAATTCTTCATTATCGATTGGTATTCCTCATTCATGGCAAACTTCCACACTGGATGCTTGGAAGTTTCTTCAAACGTGGATGGCTCATCTTCTATCAATTTTACATGTCGGCTGCATATCCAAAGTACCTTTTGGGTTTCTTGCTTTCTCTAAATTTTCCACTTGCCTGATGTCCTTCAACTTCTTGAAGTGTGGAAGTCAATCAATTAGGTCTCTTCCTCTTTTCAGGGATAGTGATAGGTTCGCTCTTACCTTCATCTTCTTGATGAGTACTGTCTTCTTCTTTGTTGACTTCTTCCTCGAATATAGGAAGATCTTCTTCATCAGAATCAGATGAAATGTTTTTGAACTTTTGAATGCAATATTTTCATTAAAGATTACATCTCAACTTACCTCTATATGATGTCCTTCTTTGATGTAGATTCTGTAAGCCTTGGATGAATTACTATATCCCACAAATATTCCCTTCTTGCTTGTTGGATTTAGCTTCTTCCTTTATCCTTGGGAATGTGGATATATACCGGACACCCAAATATTCAGAGATGATCCACAGTAGGCTTCTTCCCAGTGAAGACTTCCTCAGGTGTTTGATTATTCAGAGACCTATGGGGACTCCTATTTTGAATATAGACAACAATCTTTGTTGCTTCCCCCCATAGGAATTTTGGTAGATCTTGGTCATGAATCATTGCTTTGACACTTTCTTCTATGACCCTGTTCTTTCGTTCAGCTACACCATTCCGCTTAGGGTTATATGGGACTATAAGCTCTCTCTTAATCCTATTCTCCTTGTAGAAGGATATAATTTCCTTTGAAGTGTATTCTCCACCGTTGTCAAACCTAAAAATCTTGACTTTCCTTTCTGTGAGATTTTCTACTTCGGCTTTGAACTCTTGAAATTTCGAAAAGACTTCATCTTTGGATTTAAGAAGGTAAACCCAAGTTTTCTTGGAGTGGTCATTTATAAAGGTGACATAGTATGGATGTCCTCCAAGAAATTTGGTCATAGGGCCACAAACATCAGAGTGTATAAGATCAAGTATTTCTTGAGCACGAGATGTGCTATGTCCAAATGGCTTCTTTGCAATCTTGCCCAATGCACAACCCTTGTATATACCTTCATGTTCTTCCTTAAGATTTGGGGTTCCATTCACTAAGGAGTTCAGGGTTGGAAGAATTTTGAAGTGTTAGTGACCCAACCTTCTATGCCATAATTCACATGGGCTGATTTCAGTATGTACGAGTGCTTGATTTGAAGGAGAGGCTAATCCGTATAATCTGACTTTTTGGACACCAATGGTTCTAGCTTTTTCAAGACTTGAATCTTTAGCCCAAACAACTACCTTTCCATTTATAAAAGCTACTCTATCACCCTTTTCTTCTAAAGATCAAATAGAAATTAGATTTTTGCACAGACCTGGAACATAGAGGATGTTGTTGAGATGAATGTTGCTTCCGTCATCAAGCTTGATGGAGGTAGATCCGATGCCTTTTACTGGATAGTTTTTGTTGCCACCAAGCTCCACATAATAGGAGGGATTTCCATTGGAGAGAGTCTTGAGTTGATGATGATGACCTGTCATATGCTTTGAAGCTCCACTATCTATGACCCAGATGTTTTCATCTTGGAATGTGCCTGAGAGTGTAGAGAATAAACCATCAGCTTTTGTAGATCTGTCAGATATGGAGATTAGATAAACCCATGCTTTCTTGATCTTTTGATTGATGAGGTTTGTCAACCATAGCCCAATACTTGCCAACTGCTGCATGAGGGAGGTGATCTTCTTTCTGCGCTTTGATGAACCACCCTCTAATACCATGTTGAGAAATTAAGGGCAATTTGAATTATTCAATTTCTCTTAATTGTGATAGTTGCTTGAGATATTACTTCTTTAGATTTTTCTTCTTTCTAATGTTATCTTCAAATAGTTACCAAACAAGAAGATCAAAATGCACAAGTACACAAAATATTGGCACCATGCCGGGGAAAAAACCTCTCCAAAATCTAAGAGGAAAAACCCTTTGAACTCTTTCTTATAGAATCTTTATTGAGAAGTTACATGACCCAAACATTGACTCAGAAATGCCTTCAACATCAAATGAAAATACCTCCAGACGTGTACCCATAAATATTGTGCATTTCTGCAGTGGATGACAATCGGCACCAACAATTTCGGATAAGCTCTTCTAGCCTTGTTCTACCTTCGCACTTTATGTAGATCCTCCATACATTGATAGATCAATGATTAGGCTTGATTAGAAGGCTTCGAAAGGCAACAACATTGACTACTCAAAATCAACGAAAGCAGAACCCTTTGATTTCAGAACGCAGTCATATATGAGAATAGTGTTAGGGCTCTTCTAGCTCGATGATACCTTCGCTCTTTTCAATGGCAATCTTCTCCTTGAATTTGCGACTAGAACAACCTTTCGAATCAACCATACAGTTACGAAATGTCAAGCCCTAATTCAGATCTGTATGTCGTGAGGGAGAGCAGACTCATTGATATATTCATATGAGGGAACAAACCTCCTCACTTGCTGTGGCTACTCTTCTATCCTTCGGCCTTATCACTGCTGCTCCTCTTCGTGAGTGAGTGTGAATGAAGTGCATTTTGGAGTGGCCAAACGTAGCCTATATATAGGCTTACCTTCTCATCCATTGAGCTGACGTGAGCCTAGATTAGGTTGACATGCCCCTTTTAATTAATTAATTAATTAAGCCGACGTGAATCTGGAAGGCTTCCATAATTTTCTTTGAGCAGTTTCCTTACAATGAATCTGTGGGCACACATTGGAGGGTTTCGTCGATGATCTAGAAGGACTTACATTCATTACATTTACATGAACAATAATGCATGACTATCTTCATTTACATGACATGTCTATGGCTCTCAATTAGAGCACAAAAAAAAAGAAATAATTCTTTTATACAAAAATGCATAGTTCCAAGATTTGACATAATGAAGACCGAACCTAGTTACACTATTTTCAACGCCCAACTCCAAAATACTTCAAAATTAAAGCACTTTGGCCCCTGTGCGCAAAAGCTTCAAGAATAGCCAAGACTTCGCTCTCTATCTGTGGCTCTTTGTTGTAAATTCCTCCTCTCCCTTTGAAAGCAAACTCTCCTTTCTTATATAGAGCCCTCATTTGTTTCAGTTCGGTGATTTTCCTTCTCCAGATTCCTCCAGTAAAGGGTTAAGGTGATAAGCTTTGGTTTACGGCTGAACATGCATCTGCCACTTGCATTTGTGGTTGACAATGTGCTCCTTTTAACTCGTATTGTATTCATGGGCCACATATATGCTACGTGACTTTATATTATGTTCATAATATATATAATGGGTTTGGTTATTTTTGCATAGTGGGTCTTTTTATGTCTTATTTTCTTTTAGTTCATAATTAGTGTATAATATTCATACATACTTTGGTCCTTGTTATTTTGTACCTTTAGATAATATAACATATTTATCTTTTTGTTATTATTTTTTTCCTTTAATTCTTTTGTATTTTATTTAATATATAATTTCATTAATATAATTAATAATTAATACAATATTATGTTATAGTTCTTATTTAGATAACACAATTAATAATATTATAGTTACCCTTTTATTTTGTATAATACCCTGAATTAATTTTTATTTTGAATAATATGTTAATTATATATTATCATGATGGCATATATAGCAAGTCATCCACTTTAATATGTTCATTATATTTTGGCGAGGTTAGGTATTTACTCAGTATGTCAATAATTCATTCATTGGACTTTTCATAAATGGTTAGCACATGTACTAATGCAGTGCATGCGATACATGCATATGTAGCTATCATATGCATGTCTCATATGCATGCTAATATTTCTATGTTACCTATAACTCGAGGTGGGCCATTACTAAATTTTCCTCAAATGTAAAGCATGCAAGGTATAAAGGATATAAACTTATTTTCAATATAAACTCAAGTACAAAATTGTCATGAAAAGGCGTGGTGAAGATTTCCCATGTATAGGGCTTGACAAAGACAAACCAATTTTTTTTTCTCTTCAACTCGACTCCTTCATATTGAATGTATGCAATTGACATGGTAGCATTGATTTTTGTTGGCATGATTTACTTCATCATTGGATCTTTGCTATTATAACCACATGTTAGTCTTCTAGAAATGATAAGTGAATTAAGTAATCACATGTTTTCATTCCACAGAGTTAGGCTATTTGTGTTGTTGTTTGATCAATGCCAATTTGTTACAAGTGTCGTGTGGTGGAAATTGAGTCATTATCTATATTCTTTCTCGGTTTTGAACTTTGAGAGTGTGCAAGCATCTTTGGCCTTGTTAATGTAGTCAAGCCATGGCATGAATATGCCTTGAATGGCTTAAATTTTCTCACTCGATATATAAGTCCTTTGCTGTTAATTTTGGGTATCATCAGATGTGCACTAGCCATGAAAATTGGCGGAGAGGCTAAAGCACATGAGATCTCCAAGACCTAGAAATGTTTTGGGGAAAGTCTGCCTGGTTAGGGAGATATTAAAATAATTAATATTTTTAATGGAGTTCTTAAGTCTTAACTTAAGAAAATTAAAATATTAATGGGTATTAATATAAAACTAGCTGAGAATGTTCTAAATGACATGGATCAATCCAAATCTAAATTCTGCCCGGTTAGAGAGATATTAAAATAATTAATATTTTTAATGGAGTTCTTAAGTCTAAACTTAAGAAAATTAAAATATTAATGGGTATTAATATAAAACTGGCTGAGAATGTTCTAAATGACATGGATCAATCCAAATCTAATCTTAGCCGTTGATTATAAATTTAATCTCAGCGATTGAAGCCTCAACAAAAAAAGTATAAGAGGAGGCTTGAGGATCAGTTGGAGATACACCAAGATTGATTAGTCAGTTTGATTTTCTGGAGCAGGGTTTGCTGAGAAAATTTGAACAAGTGACCTGAGTTGCAGCGAGGGGCAGTAAGTGCATAACAGAGAGGTAGAGATAGTGCCGAAGGACCAGCGCGGTGATTGAGGAGGCTACGCAGAGCCAACGGGAACCACAAAGAAGGCCAGAGAGACTACGCAAAGGCTAGCAGGGCCTGCGTGGGTGACGCAGAAGGCCAAAGAGCCTACACAGAGGTGCAGAGGGTTGACGCAGGGGGTTCCAAAGCTGCACAAAGGCCAACAGGGTTCACGTAGAGCTTCAAAGAAGCATTGGAAGGATTTTCGTGGAGCAGACTTGCTGAATAACTGCTTCCGAAGATAGGTATTACTGCCAGATAGAAATCTCTATTGGGTGAGCCAGTTTGGCACCCTAGTTTTACTTAAGAAAGCTGCTTAATAATAAAACCCTCAGAACTGCTGCTCTAATTTTTCCAAGTTGGGTTTTTCCGGGGACGATTGTCCAAAAATAATGGTGTCCCTTGTGTGTTTGTCTATTATTTCAGTTGATGATCTGTATATGAGTTGAGACTGCATTTGTGTTTATTTTCGGTATTTACATGGTTAAATAACTTGTTAAGGAATAAACAAGTAGGTGAAATAAACCAAATAATGCAGGAAGAAATTCTGACATGTTAGACTTAGAAATTTCAACATGGTATCAGAGGATTGCAGATCACAGAAGAACTGAAGGCACCAATAGAAATAAGAAAATTTGCAGCAGAAACAACTCTCTTGAGAGACAGAGCTATTCTTAAGTAGAAGGCAACAGAGAAGGAGTGATGCAGAGGGCCTGCGTCATCATTTCGAGCCAAAGAGAGGGCTAATGTAGAGGCAGTGAGAGGCTCACGAAGAGCCACCTCATTGTACTCAGCCAAGTAAGAGTGTCGCAGTTCGCTAGAGGAGCGATTTTGCCTTGCCAGGATTGCGCGGAGCTAAGAGACTCAGTTTCTTCAGCTGCTGGGGCCTAAGGAGCTGTGGGCAGATTGTGGGTTGGGAAGTTGGTGGGTTGATGTTGCTGTCGAAGCAGAACAGTACCTAACGGGATAGAACCAATGTAGGGGGAGCCGCTGCATTGAGGGATTTCTAGCCAAGAAATCTAGATCTGAGTTGCAGTTGCAAAGAGGACCGGATCAACAGTTGGCAGGAAGACTTCTGGCAAGGAAATCGAGACTCAGAGGGAGTCTAGGAGAGAACTTCTAGGAGGGAAGTCGAGACTCAGAAGAAGTCCAGAAGAATAGCGTAGATGGCAATGAATGGACTGAGGGATCAGGATAGGTTGGACGGGGTGTCTAACTTTGTTATCTGGAAGGCCAGGAGCCTGCCTGTTCTGGATAGACATCGCATCAAGTGCTTCGCCTTGAGAATCGTGGCTATCCCAATCGACCCAGATGATAATGAAAGGTATGAGGATGCAATGGCGAAGGCAAAGTGCATAATCTTTGATGGGGTCAAGGATCATGTAGTACAACATATTGCCGAGAAGAACACGACAAAGGAGATGTGGGATACCTTGACAACATTGTATTAGGGCACTTCCGTGCAGAGGAAAATGCTGTTGGAGAATCAACTGCGGTTGTATAAGATGCAGAAGGGTGAGAAGATATATCTATACCTCAGCAGGTTGCAAGGGATTCGGGACCAACTTACTTCCATAGGGGCCACACCAGATCATGAGTTCATGGTGAGGACCGCCTTGAACGCAATCTCCGAGGATTGGGAGACATTTGTCCAGATTATTTTGGATAGAGCTACTCTTCCATGATGGAAGAGATGTTGGCAGCTCTTTGCCAAGAAGAGATTAGACGCCTGACCAAGGTAGGGAGTAAAGGAGGTCGAATCAAGAAAGAGGAGGAGGATGCAACTCTGGCATCTGCAGGACAACAGGGGAAGAGGAAGAGGAAGAACATCTCCAAGGCAAAGTGTTTCCATTGTGGGGAGCTGGGTCATTATGCAACCTAGTGTCCCAGGAAGTAGAAGGAAGGGAGAGGCTTCTGACTCCAAGGCAGCTCTGACTAAGGTGGAGAAGGAAGTCTAGACAGATGACGACTGTGCCATGAGTGTTAATGCACCTCTAGAGAAGAGGTGGGGAGACATCGAGCTGTAGTTAGGATGACTACAGAAGATGGGGGTAGGATCTTTTAGGCACCCAAACTCTTGGATCATATCCGACGACGGGAGCCTCGAGTGACAATAGCAGGATGACAAATGTCTGTAGAAGCAAGATGCGGATGGAGCGACAAGGAAGTGCTAGAGTGCAGGGGTCTGTGGTAGCACAATGGGGTTTGCAGTAGTGCGAGTGGCACAAAGGTGGTTGCACTAGTGCAGAAAGGCACAAAGATGGTTGTAGTAATGTGAGAGGCATAGAGGTGTTGTCGCAGCACAAAGGCAACAGAGGGAGCACAAGGTATCAGCAGAGGTAGCTTCAACATCAGGGGGCTTCTAGCCTGACAAGGATGTCAGTAGTTGGGTAGATTAGTTACTTACTTCTAAGTAATTGAGTTGTAGTGCAACAATTAGCAGTGGTAGTGCTTACTTCTCAGTAACTGAGTTGTAGTGCAACAATTAGCAGTGGTAGTGCTATGGGCAACTTGATACAACATGATGAGAGAGTTGCAGTGCAAATGCAGTGTTGGGAGGAAGGACCAGCAACAACACGGATGCAGAGGGAGCTGTAGTACTGATGTAGCAGTGGCAGTGGCAAAGCCAGGGCAACAGTACAGGAGGCACAATGCAGAAGATGTTGGGTAGCAGACCAAGCATCAACACAGGTACCAGTGTCGGATGATCAGGGTGATGTTTAGTGGTGGAGAATTACTAGAGCACATTCCTCGCTAAGAGGGAGTGTTGATTTGGGGTAGCATCAGATGTGCTCTAGCCATGAAAATTGGTGGAGAGGCTAAAGCACGTGAGATCTCCAAGACCCAGAAATGGTTTGGGGAAATTCTACTCGGTTAGAGAGATATTAAAATAATTAATATTTTAAATGGAGTTCCTAAGTCTGAACTTAGGAAAATTAAAATATTAATGGGTATTAATATAAAACTGGGTGAGAATGTTCTAAATGAGATGGATCAATCCAAATCTAATCTTAGCCATTGATTAGAGATTTAGTCTTGGCTGTTGAAGACCTAACATAAAAAAGTATAAGAGGAGGCTTGAGGGTCAGTTGGAGATACACCAAGATTGATCAGTCAGTTCGATTTTCTGGAGCGGGGTTTGCTGAGAAAATTCAAACAAGTGATCTGAGTTTCAGTGAGGGGCAGTGAGTGCATAGCATAGAGGTAGAGAGAGTGCCGAAGGACCAGCGCAGTGATTGAGGAGGCTACACAGAGCCACGCAGAAGGCTAGAGAGACTGCGCAGAGGCTAGCAGGGCCTGCGTGTGTGATGCAAAAGGCCAGAGAGCCTACGCAGAGGTGCAGAGGGTTCCAGAGCTACGCAGAGGCTAGCAGGGCTCACGCAGAGCCTTAAAGAAGCGTTGGAAGGATTTTCATGGGGCAGACTTGTTGAATAACTGCTTCCAAAGATAGGTATTACTGCTAGATAGAAATCTCTGTTGGGTGAGCCAGTTCGACACCCTAATTGTACTAAAGAAAGCTGCTTAATAATAAAACCCTTAGAACTAATGCTCCGGTTTTTCCAAGTTGGGTTTTTCCAGGGATGATTGTCCAAAAATAACGATGTCCCTTGTGTGTTTGTCTATTATTTTAGGTGATGATTTGTATATGAGTTGAGATTGCATTTGTGTTTATTTTTAGTATTTACATGGTTAAATAACTTGTCAAGGAATAAACAAGCAGGTGAAATAAACCAGATAATGCAGGAATAATTTCTGACGTGTTAGACTTAGAAATTTCAACATTTGCAACATTTTAAGATGCATATCACCTTATATTATTATTATTTGTTTTAATAAAATAATTCCCTTAATTATTGTTGAGAAATCTAGGGGCAACTTAATTAGATGATTTCTCTAACTTTGATAACTACTTGTGTTGTATTTTTACTTAACTTGATTAGCTTCTTCTTTCACTTGATTATTATTGTGTTTTCTATCATCAAACAACTACCAAAAAATGAAGAACAATGAGACAAGAGGACACAAGATATAGGCTATAAGCTAGGGCGAAAACCTTTCTTCTTGAGAGGAAAAACCACAAGAACTCTTCTTTTTTTATATAACTTCAAATGACAAATTCCAAGACCCATTACCCTTGACAAAGACCCCTCGAAGACCAAGTCAATCTTCTCTTTAATGAGCTTGCTTCTCCCAAGGTAAACTCAAATCAACCTTGCTTTACAACAACTGCAATTGCTCCTTTGACTGCAATTTTAGACCTGCAACTCTTTCACCGCAACTTCAGCCTCTAATGCAGAAACCCTAGCTCACACGTATGGGTGGAAGATGAAAAATTTTGCTTCCTTTCTCCTTCACTTGAATAGCCTTCTCTTCCTTAACAATTTGACTTCCTTTCTTGATGATTTTTGCTCCAAACTTGATCTCCTTATGATGGTTTCAATTTGGTCTTGCTGCAACAAAATTATGCCCTAGATTCTTCGCACGTGTGAGAGATTCTGCCCCAAAAACAACGTTCTAAACTTCGATTTCTTCTTTTTGGTTCTTCTCCTCTTTTTCACTCTCATTTTTGGTCTTATTCTTGCCTTGCTCAAACTTCTTGTGTGCTTGAATGATGTATCTCAAGTGAGGGTGAAGTCGCCTTATATATAGGCTTCTCATGATGGTCGAATAACTGCTTGTAGGCAGACTTGTCTTGGAGGGTTTCTATGACACATTTTGACTTACAATAATTTTCTTGACATGATACACGATGCCCAATAGGGTCCTTCATATATGACAATGACTCAATTGAATTCTTGACTCTATGACAAACCCTATAAGCTCTTAATGGGTGCTTGACCTACAGATAAATTGACCTTGAGCATGGAACCCATGCTTCAAAAAATAATAATAATAAAATTCTCTCTTTACAATATACAAGAATCAAGAGTACATTTCATATTTATGAAGACCGAACTTAGTTACCTATTTCAACACTCCCTCTTAACTAGGGAGGTATTCATAACACATACAAGGTACTTGGACATTCTCATACTAAAGAATTCTCATAAGAAGAGTCAGACTGGTAATCCATCTCATAAGCTATCTTATTAGCTTATACTGGTGCATCTCATCATATCAACCAACATTGTCACAAAGCAAGGGCTTGACTAATAACTCTATCTTTCCACATGATTAGAGCATAATGCTAGGGAGACCAATGATTTATTGACACTTTCATCATTGTTTCTCAAGGAACATACCCCATCCAGATGTTCACAAGGTATGTCCTTCTAGGACCATTCCTGTCTTGGATTAACATATCCTCAAGGAATTTCCTCTTCGACTACTCTTACCTAATCGATGCCCTACCACATCCTCAAAGAGTATCGGAATTCAGATGCTTACCCAATCCTCCGTTCTTTCTTCAAAACATGAAGACAAGAATGATGTGTCCATCTCTCCCTCATGGCCTTCACTAAGACTTATTGTTGTTAGTCCTGGTCCAGTGCGTGACACATGAAGTATAGAACCATAGCTGTCACTCCCTCTTAACCGAGGAGGATCTAATCATTCCTATACAAGGAATATACTCAAGCTCCCTCTTAAGTGGGGAGTTGTTTCCAACATCAGCTATTAGCTCTTCGGTGGAGATCATGGTGCTAAACTGCTAATAGGGCTCCCTCTTTCGACATTATCATGTCATGGATGAACTTCAACTTCATCATGGAGCCTTCTTCTTTCAAAACTTCTTCGTAGGGCTTCAACCATCTTTCTCCATCACTTCCCTTCAATGAACAATAATGTTGAACCAATAATCATGTCATCCTTTTCTTCATCGGAAAGTAATCTTCTAGTTCACATCTGGTTTTTCTTCATACAACTACCTCTTCCAAGTCATGTTTCTTTCAGGATCTTCCATCCAATCTCGTGAGTTCTAGTTGTAGGTGGCTTCTACAACTCTCTTTTGGTAGCCTTGTTTCAACCCAACGAGATTATTTCTCAAAAATCAAAATAAATAATAAGTCAAAGTTACCTCTTTATGATGCCCTTTTGTCATGTCATCGGCTTCTATCATCAACATCCTACACATGTACGAATCCATCTCTAGAACATACATTACCAAGGTTGTCTTCTTCTTTCATACTTATTAGAGTCTTCAGACCTTTTCCATGGAGATTGCATAGCTAATCCTTCTAGTTATCAGATGTTGATTTGTCATCTTATCTTGTAGATACATCGTTCATGAACTCTTCTTTCACCTTCTTCACATATTGCTTCATTAGGATCTTCTATAAATAGTTTCTCCATCATAGAACCATGGTTTCCAACCACCTCGTATTCTTCATGAGGTCATACAATGTTGATCCCATCATGTCATCATATAAAAGAGTTCAAGATATATTGTATCCTTCTTGTATCACTCAGAGGAAGAGTTCCTTCTCATTCAGTCATGCTCATGAGATAAATCTTTCTATCCATCCTATCTGCAACCAAGGGATGATATGTCTTCATCTATCTATCCATCAAAGTTAGCAAATACATGCATACCTATTCCTTTATGTGGTCACCTAGACTTTCTTCTAGCAACTTCCTTTCCTTTCTTGAAGATGAAAATACTTCAACCAACTTGAAATGCTGCACATCTTGGTCATCATACCATCATCCTTCCAACTTGTGGATCCCACACTAGGTGGGATGTAGACCATCTATGTGACGCTTCTTCTAATTTCTAATTAGAGGTGAACCTTCTAGTAAAGATTCCAATGGAAGATCTTAATGATCCATATTCTGCAAGTACTTTTGATGATGGGCTGCGATGATTTCTTATCTAGCTAGATGATTTTCTTTATTCAAATTGCTACGTAGATTATTCTCCTATGCTTCTAATGAAGATGCCATGAGCTATATGCTTCAACCATATGAACTTCTACTTCAACTATCCTTCCATTGTGTTATGAGCTACTTCTTTTCTATCATGATGATTGATGCCATATGAATCACTGCTATAATGCATCCTATCATACTTGTGATGCTTTTCATCATGACTGCTAACTTCTATATGCTTGAAAGTAGATTAAATGTGTGAGAGATCTTCTAATAGTGGAGGTCTATCACTTATTCCTTCTTTGACTTCTTCTTATTGGGTTCCTTTACTTCTTCGGTGACATGGGCTTCATTTCTTTCCTTTCTCTCCTTCTTGAGTTTAGGAAAATTCCTCTTGAAATGCCCATATTCATTACATTCATAGCATTGGATCTTTGACATGTTGATTTTCTTCTTTTTCTGAGAATCAAACTTTCCAAACTCCCCTTGCTTTCTAGCCATAACTGCATATGCTTGAGTTTATATCTTGATCCAAAGTCACTCTTTGCCTTTAACCTAGTTTCCTCAGTCTTACATAATAACCAAAATTCACTGAATGGAGTGGCTTCCTTCTTTCCATAGATACTTGATACAAAGTTGCCCCATTCATCTAGTAGAGCATTGGGTATGATAGTGGTCATTTCTCAATCAAACATAACTTTTGCTAGCTCTTGTAGTTGATATCTTATTTGAGATACCCTCATAAGGTATGAGGACACCCCTTCTTCCTTTGATACTTTCATCTTGTATAGTTTGGTTCTCAATGATATCACTTCTCTTGTAGTGTTTATGGAAAACAATTCTACCAACTTTTCATAGATTTCTTTCAATGTCTCCATCTTTGCTACATAAGGGATGAGTGGATCCTTGATTGGTTCGATGAGGATTCTTTGATCCCTTTCTTCCCCTTTCATGTACTTTGATATGTTGATTTGTGGTAGCATCGGATATGCTTTAGCCATGAAAATTGGTGGAGAGGCTAAAGCACATGAGTTCTCCAAGAACCAAAAATCATTTTGGAAAATTCCATTCGGATGAGGAGTTATTAAAATAATTAATATTTTTAATGGGTTCCTAAGTCTAAACTTAGGAAAATAAAAATATTAATGGGTATTAATAAAGATAAGGATGAGAAGCTTCTAAGACACGAGGATCAAGTCTATTTTAATCTTAGCCATTGATTAGGGACTTAATTTCGACCGTTGATTCATCAACAGGAAAAGTATAAAAGAAGACTTGAGGGTCATTTGGAGACACACTAGTAGATACTCAATATCCCAAGGAAACTCGATTTTTAGAGAGAGGGAAAATTGATTTCAGAGGGAGAGTTGCAGGGTGGAGGAAGAGGGGGTGATTAGCAGTAGCCAGGAAGCTCAGAAGAGGTGACGCAAGGACTCTGAGAGACAGCGCAGAGGGAGACGCAGTGGATGGTGCAGAGAAGGACAGAGTGACGCAGAGCCAAGCCGAATGATGTAGTAGGGAAAGGAAGTTCTCCAGGGTGTCAAAAAGTCTATTGTTTTCTCCCAGTGTCTATGCAATATTTGTTTGTTTGTTTTGTTTTGTTTTATTCTCTATAAAAGCGATTGTTGTTGAAGATTAATAAAACCCTCCTTTGCTGCACCGGTTTTCCCACATTGGGTTTTTCCGAGGACAATTGTCCAAAAATAATTGTGTTAATGTGTTTGATTCTTGTGCATGTATTTGTTTTTGTATAATGGTGTGATATCTGCAGTAGAATTTATTTTAATATTTATTGAAGGGATTTCGTAAATAACTTATTGGAAAATAAGTAGGTAAAATAAATCAGTTGTTGTAGTGATAGAATTTTTGTTTAGAAATTTTCGCATGATAGTGCTTGAGATTTCTCTTGAGATGGTTTGGAGATTGAACCCTTAACATATTCAATAACTTCATTCTCTATGAGGATAAAAGCTATTCTCTTCTTCCATGCAAGGTAATTCGATGACCCAACCAGTTTGTTGTTCTCCTTGTAGAAAGAAGTCATTGTATATTGAGACATATAATATAGAATACTTACTTGTCAAGTGAAAATGCTCCTTTGATGATGATATCTTCCACTTGAGGCCTTTTTGATGATGTTGACTTGATGATCTTCTTCAAGGATAATTGGGATGTGATTCTTTCTTCAATGAGGGGGAGATCACTTTGATTTGATGATGAAGTGCTCTTCTTCCTTCCTTTGATTAATGATTATAGAATGTGTCAACTTCCAAGAATGCTTCAGAAGTCGAGTCCTTGAGGTCTTCTTCTTCTTCCAAGAGTTGCTTCCTTCAAGATGATGTGAAGATGATATGGTCCTTGTGATCAGATGGGTAGTCCTTGATGATCTTGTGCTTAGACCTTGTGTGTCCTTCTTCAATTGGATGATCTTCAAGCTGCCTTTCCTTGTCATCATAGCTCTGGTACCATGTTGAGAAATCTAGGGGCAACTTAATTAGATGATTTCTCTAACTTCGATGACTTCTCGTGATATGTTTTTACTTAACTTGATTAGCGTCTTCTTTCACTTGATTATTAATGTGTTTTCTATCATCAAACAATGAAGAACAATGAGACAAGAGGACACGAGATATAGGCTATAAGCCAGGGCGAAAACCTCTCCTCTTGAGAGGAATACCCACAAGAACTCTTCTCTTCTTATAGAAATTCAAATGACGATTTCCAAGACCTTGACCCTTGACAAAGACCCCTCCAAGACCAAGTCAAACTTCTCTTTAATGAGCTTTCTTCTCCCAAGGTTAACTCAAATCAACCTTGCTTCACAACAATTGCAACTGCTCCTTTGACTGCAATTTCAGACCTGTTCCAAACTATGGCTCCTTATGATGGTTTGAATTCGGTCTTGCTGCAACAAAATTATGCCCTAGATTCTTCGCACATGTGAGAGATTTTGCCCCAAAAAGAACTTTCTAAACTTCAATTTTTTCTTTTTGGTTCTTCTCCTCTTTTTCGCTCTCCTTTTTGTTCTTCTTCTTGCCTTGATCAAACTTCTTGTGTTCTTGAATGATGTATCTCAAGTGAGGTTGAAGTCTCCTTATATGTAGGCTTCTTATGATGGTCTAATAGTTGCTTGTAGGTTGACTTGTCTTGGAGGGTTTCTATGATACACTGTGACTTACAATAATTTTCTTGACATGATACAAGATGCCCAAAAGGGTCTTTCATATATGACAATGACTCAATTGACTTCTTGACTCTATGACAAACCATATAAGCACTCAATGGGTGCTTGACCTATAAATAAATTGACCTTAGCATGAAATCCTTGCTACAAAAAATAAAGTAATAATTTTCTCTCTTTACAATATACAAGAATCACGGGTACATTTCATATTTATGAAGACCGAACCTAGTTACCTATTTCAACAATTATCAACATAAACAGATATGTACATCGTAGCATTTTACCAAAAAATAGTGGGTCACATGGCACTAATCAGAAGCTAGAAATCTTTGGCTTTAAAGGCCTTAAATACTATCAAATTGCCCAAGAGCATAATCTATCGAAATTGTCACTTGGCATGCAACATTAAAGCTACTATCCTCAAAAGCCACTTGGCATAAAATCATGATATGTATTAAGAATTACTGCCAAGGCACAAAAGAATGTGATCTATGAAAATCATTTAAGTTATTTTGGGGATTAGACTTGCATCGAAAGAAGGATCATAATTGTCATTCATGGTGGTCATTGGACATCCTTAGTGTACTTAACCTTAGAGACATTGGTCTACCATCCGTCATTCTTGGCTTGTTTCACATTTTTTAAGATATCTAGGGCAAGATTCAAAACTTTGTCATTCAAAGGTTGTGGAGGATGATTAGGATGCCAACTATGGTCTGCCTCATGCTTTTCATGTAGAACATAAAAAACTTGGTGTCTAGGCCCACTACTGCCCAAAGTGGTAGGAAGGTGGATGAATATTAATAAGAGGTTCCTTTCTTGTAGTGCAATTAGTGCCCTCACCCATACTTGAACAATTGACACAAATGCATCACATCCAACTCCACTTTTTGTACTTTAGTAATTTCCATACAATGCTAGGCACAAATTAGTGAAATATCATCTCATGAAATTTACTATATAGTATAAAGGTTGGGATTTCTTAAACATAGATTCATTCCTTTTCTTCCATATAAGAAGTAACACATTTATTGTTATATGTTACAAAAATATGAGAATTCAATGGCCCAAATTAGCCTATTCCCCTATAGGGTGACTTTTAGGAAATGGGGGTATGGAGGAGTCTACCTCAAAATTGAGTGACTTAGTTCTATGTTGATTAGAATAGACACAAAACAAAAACAATTGTGAGGTCTTCAAGAAACCATAGAAAAGGAATTTGAATTGGGAAAAGCGAAGGCAAGTCAAATGATAAGTTGATAACCCATAGCAAGACCCCAAAGGATAAGGGACTAGATGTAGAATGGCTTCTTGGGCTCAATTAGAGGTTTCATGTTAATTTTTCCTTTAATCTAGCACTCGAAATTCATTGACCTAGCACAGTATAAATCTACTAAACAAATGCACAACTAGATTCTTAACACAATTAGCGGAAGCAAAATTACACATAATTGATCTCAATCACAATGATACACATTTTTCCTAATCATCAGTTCTTCATTAAATTTGGACTTACTTGGGCTTCCGTCCTGGGATAATGGCCCAACTGAGAAAATTATAAATACAATATGCCTTGGATTTGATTCAACGGATTAGGCCCTCGATTGGTCCTGGATTTGCTTGGATGATCTTGATCTCCAATGCTGCTTTTATGTACTTCCTCAGAGCCAATGCACTAGAGTACCACACTCCTCACTTGAGAAAATTCGTCTCTCAAAGGCTAGTGTTGTTGTATGGTGTGTCTTATTAGCCTCGGTTTTATAACTTTACATTGAACTAAATCCCTAACCCTAATCTCCAAAGTGATCGATGGCCAAGATTAGATCTCGCCTCACTTGAATCAATGGATGCACAACTAGATTCTTATCACAATTAGCGGAAGCAAAATTACACATAATCGATCTCAATCACAATGATACACATTTTTCCTAATCATTAGTTCTTCACTAAATTTGGACTTACTTGGGCTTCCATCCTGGGATAATGGCCCAACTGAGAAAATTATAAATACAATATGCCTTGGATTTGATTCAGTGGATTAGGCCCTCGATTGGTCCTGGATTTGCTTGGATGATCTTGATCTCCAATGCTGCCTTTATGTACTTCCTCAGAGCCAATGCACTAGAGTACAACACTCCTCACTTGAGAAAATTCATCTCTCAAAGGCTAGTGTTGTTGTATGGTGTGTTTTATTAGCATCGTTTTTATAACTTTACATTGAACTAAATCCCTAACCCTAATCTCCAAAGTGATCGATGGCCAAGATTAGATCTCGCCTCACTTGAATCAATGGATGAGTTTAAAACGTAAACATTAAAGTAATTTACTTTACTTGTCCTAAGTTTCTTTAGCTCAATTAGCCAACATAATAAATATGTGCTTTTCCTAAGGTTAAAACTTTGGTTAATTTTCATTAGCAACTTGCTCACACTTGAGCAAGTATCCTAAGAAGATCTGTCGATGATTTCTTGCATGCCTAGACATTTAGGCCTGTGTAGTAGTACTTGATCAAGCTACAAACATCAACACTGCCTGTTAGCAAGGGATGTAGTTTTGCCACTTGGAACTTGGTTTGATCCTAGAATTGCATCTGTTGCCATGGTTTCTCCCCCTGAAATGGAAGCTTTCCCAGCCACTTGGTCTAGAAACGTCCTCGAAGTCCTGCTTCCCTTAGGCTAGATCCCAGAAGCTTTCTGTTGCTGAGCATCTTGTAAGGTCATCTCATACCAAGAGACCTTCTTGACAGACTTAGAAGGATTCGTTGATTGCTTCTCCCCACCTAAACCTAAAGGCTAACTTCCTTTGAGTTGCTCAACCTTCAGAGCTACTTGCTCCTTGTTCTATGTCATTGATCTACTTCTTGCTTTTGCTCGAATAGGTTGGCTCTTTCACTTATACAAGTTACTCTCACTAACTCCAGTGACATGGCCCTTGTTAGAGTTAGATCCCATGGGTTTGATCAGTGTCTGTCCATCCTGGAATGATACACAAAAACCATTCTCTATAATAGATATTGCGAACATACTCCACCTGAGTTCTGGCACCCATAGCGCTTCCTTCACCTCCAACCTACTTCTTGGCTGAAGTTGGAATATGAACATTCCAACCCCTTTCACTACATGTTTAATATAAAAACCAAACTCCACATGCAATTTTGAATCCCACTCAGTTAGGCTCTCAAACAACTTTCGTGCCCTTGTCATAGGTTGTGTGGCTCCATTGACTAGTAGGCACACACCAACTAGTAAGGTCCCTGAGGAAAGCTAGGAAACAAGGGTGAAATTAATTTTGAAGTTCTTGGCAAACTCTTCTTGAGCTTTTGTCAACACAATTATAGTTGACTGCTTGCCCTTTCCACCCTTCTTCCTGTTTGTACAATGTGAAGCATAGTGTCTTGTGTTATGATAGGAAAAACACTTGACCTTAGTCAATTCCATCTTCTTTGGTTGTGAGATTGACTCCTCACTCCTGCTACTCGAGCCTCAAACTTTTTCCTTTGCTCCTCGATGCCTGACTAGCAAGAGTAAGATTCTCATCATCCCCACTCTTATGTTGTCCGCTAGACAATTATTTCTCCCAGATTTCCTTCCGAGTGAAGTCATCCCATAGTTTGCTCCAATCATGTAGTTTCTCTTGTGCTAGAACACTTGTCACATAGGTAGCCCATTGTTTTGTGAACTCGCTCAAGGGCTATGTCACAAAGTTCGTCGAATTTTAACCTCAAGGTTTGAATTCTGGCGAACCTTAAAAAAATTATGAGGTTTGGTGAACCTAATCGAACCTCATAGCCAGTGACCAAGTTCATAGATCAAAACTCATGATCTCATGTCACAACTCGAGCTTGTAATTTATCCTTGCAGTTTCCATGTCTGTGATAACTTTTTTGATGTTTACTGATGTTGATTTCTTACTATTTTATCCTATAATTCATTATATATATATATGAACCTAATGGTGAACCTCATTCAAACCTCATCAAAAAATTCAAACTCAAACCGAACCTAATCATTTTCGAACCCTAACTCGAACGCGAACCTTGTGACATTGCTCAAGGGTATCCTTATAAGTTCTTCATCTAACATGTCTAACCCAAAAACTTGTTGATATTTTTGCAGCATTGGGCAAACATTCTCCCATGTGGTCATGCTGATTTGACCGAGGGAGAATGTTACATTCACCCATGGGGCCATGCAAATAACTTGTGGTGCTCCAAAGTGGCTGTGGGGGCATGAAGAATGGCCTCATGGGTCTCCAACTAGATTAAGCAAGTCTGTGCTCTATCAATAAGGGATAGAATGTTGATGCAAGCCCTCCCTTGTCTCCCTAGGTGAGACAAAACCCCATCTGGACCCTGAATCAACTGCCAAGTGTGTGGTACAAGTATGTTTCCGATTGGGCAATGTGGTCCAAGTGCATCATCATCGTCTAAGAGTTGGAACACAAGCAAGCAATAGGTGGTGCTGAAGAATCCCATGGTGTGGCTATCTGCTCTCTGTTGTGGTGGAGGCACATGGCTCTCAGCAATCACCCTACAAGTGCCATCATGACCCTCTAGAGGGCTTGGATCCCGTATAGGGAGACCAAACCCCAAGATGAAGACCAAACTGCAATCATGTATAAGATCTAGTGTGTCCCCTCACCTTCTAGTACAACAATTCATCAATGCAATTGAGAAAATAAGCTTACAAATCATGGAAGCAAGTGGGCACTTCATAGTGGCATGCCATTCCATAATAGGATTTAGAATGTACAGGTGTCTCGAGGCTCAATAAGGAGGTTAATCAAGGACCTTATTAGGTGGCTTCAACCTTTAAGGGAGTGACAGGTCCATGTTATATCATTAGATGGAAGGTGCCATATGAAATAATAATGGAGCGGAGTGGGGAAATAGGGAAGGCTCCAAGCCACATGCCATGGTACAAGCGTAGCTATAATGAGGGAGGCCCACGCATGGGTGTATAGATGTAGAAGGGAGCAATTGTGGTACATGAGTTACCTCGACCTTGTTTTTCCACCCTTCTTCATATGCCTTTTGCCTTTTATTGATTTTTATTTCTTTTAACTACTTGGGGCTCCAGGGAATTAGAGCATGATGTGAATGATATAATAGTGGATACGCCCTTAGGGTAGGGTAGTTCATCGTTCACCAGGGGTTGGGGCAATCATGGGTTCCTTAATGATGCATGGGGCTCACATAAGGGACCCTAGGAACTAGGGTGATGGCCATAATGATAGGGGTAAAGCCCATGTTTGGCTCTTGCCCACGTGCTAAATTTTTATGTCCCGCCTAACTTTTGCATGTTATGGTACATTTCTTGTTAAGAGTGGCCAAACTGTGCTTTTAAGTTTTCTTTTAGCTGCATCAACCTCTGGGGCATCATTCCAGGTTTGACCCAAAGTGTGGACAAGGGGAGGGGGAGGCTAACTCCTTGTGGACCCAATGGACAAATGTGGACCCGAATGGGAAATATGTGAAAAGGAGCTATATTGAGCTGAGGGGAGTGGTGCATGTGGTGTCGGGAAGCGGGAGCACATAGACAAAATTAGGGTTTCCCATGTAGTGCCACTTTTGAAGCTAGTAGGCAGTAGAGGAGATCCCACAGCACTAGGACACAAGACTAACCACCAAGTTGGGCAAAGGGGACAAGAGTATAGACCAAGTCCATTCTTTCCACCGAATCCCCCCACTAATCCATGTCCAAATGTGTCCATGATAAGTAAGCAAAAATTCCCAATTACATATTGAAAGTCATACCTTCGGAATTGGAAGGCCCATCTTCAAACATATGATCAAAACAAATGGGCGAGAGAACATAGTGGTTGGCTTAGGTGGCGGAGATGGTGGGCCATCGAGCTATTTGGTGGTTGCAAGGGGCTGTTGGCTGCCGGTTGAAGATAAAATTAGGAGACAATTTTCTCCTATGGGTGTCACCCAATGGTGGGGGGTGACAGGTCCACAACATGTTGTCCAGGTTATTACCGACATTGTTGCAAATTATGCTGTTGCTCGCAGGATGCTTTTGTAGAGGCATCCTAGCATATTTTGGACACTTTGTGCTGTGCACTGCATTGACTTGATATTGGAGGACATAGGAAAAATTCCTTTTGTCAAGGATATTGTTGAATCATCAAAATGCATTAAAAAATTTATATACAATCATGCATCTGTGCTTTATTTGATGAGAACATTCACCAACAACAAAGAGTTGGTGCAGCTTGCTATTACATGGTTTGCCACTAGCTTCATATCTCTTCAATCCCTCTTGAATTCTATGTGGGATTTGAAGCGAATGCTTTTTTCAGACGAGTGACGTGCTTTGTCATTTGGCCACAACCTAGAGGGAGAGGCCATATGCGGCTAGTTTCATATCAGGAGAGCTTTTGGGCAGGAGTGTAGGAGGTGTGTAGCATTACTAAACCTTTGGTAAAGGTTCTTCGATTAGTTGATGGAGACAAGCCCCTAATGGGTTACTTGTATGAGGCCATGTGTAGGGCCAAAGAACCCATTCACAACTATTATGATGATAAGGAGGATGAGGGGTTTGAGAAACAACAATGGATATGGGCAGTGATTGATGAGCGATGGAACAATACACTTCATCGTCCCATTCATGCTACATGGATCTACCTGAACCCCACATTTTCTTACTCTTGTGGTTTTTTATTTGATGTTGAGGTCATGGATGGATTCTTCGTGTTCAGAAGATGATGTCATCTCCAACAGAATGTGCATAAATTTCTAAAGAAATGGAGATATACAAGTTGGTAGGTGGCACATTTAGCTTTGACATGGCTATTGTGCCTAGGAAGACCAAAATACCAGGTAAGCTTTAGTTTGTTTCAAATTTCATTGTTCTTCATACTTTGCTTGAACTTTCAAATTTCAATTTTTTTCTTATGTTTATCTTATTTGTTGTAGATGCATGGTGGAGAAGCTATGGTGGCAGAGTACCCAATCTCCAAAGGCTTTCCATTCGAGTGCTCAACCAAACATCTAGCTCCTTCAGATGCGAGCACATCTGGAGTGTATTTGAAAATGTACACACTAAGAAGCGCAACAAGGTTAAAAATTTTCCAATTAGTTGTTTGAAATAATTAAATAATAAAAAATATAATTTATTACTTTCATAATTATTAATTTATAATTTATGACCCTTGTACAGGTTGGAGTCCCAAGGTCTTAACGACATGGTCTACATCTATTACAATCTCTGATTGTGGGTGAGGCAACTTGAGAAAACATCTGACGTGGAGGCCATCTCATTGGATGGGACTGACACCACTTCTCCATGGAGGGTTGAGGACAAGAGGCCTATCATGGAATCGACCTCTAATTGGTTAGAGGAGGTAGTGGAGGGGTTGGTAACTGTAGAGGAGGAGGTGACACCACCTGTCATGGTCACCAGTAGAGGACATGGTATACCTCCTACAACTCCTAGATCTTCATCTAGAGGGAAAGCTGTTATATTTTCTCACAAGAGGGACAAAGGAAATCAATGGTTACTTGGTTCTTTTCACTGTATATGACTCATGATATGAGATACATTATTACATTTTTTGTTGATATTTTGAGCTTGAGTTAGGACTCAGAATTTAGGACATTATTCACTGTTATGTGTGATGCAGTACTAGACATATCACACATCTTATATATTAGTTCTCTTTTCATAATTATGTGTCAATGCATTTATTTTATGTTGTGGATGCTTTAGATATTAAAAAAATTGATTTTTTTTTTTTTTTTGTTATATTTGTTTAATTTTGCCTATATTTACTGATTTTTACAATTTTTTCTGATTTCAGACCCTCGCCGATTTAATCGCAATTTTGATTATCGCAACATTGTTTGAACCTTCTTTTCCCTTTTCCTTTTGTCACGATTTATAGGTAATGTCAATTTAATTTGAATTAAGTATTGTTTATGAAAGTAGACAAAAGTAGTTTGTCATGAAGTTGGGTATATGGCTTAAGTTGGCTGAAGTTTTCATGAGTAAATTTGTTGCAGAAGGTGAGCATGTCCTGGAATGTGCTTACAGACTTTGACTTTATGTGATTGTTTGAAATTTTTTTAGAAGTCTTTATTTTTAGTAACTGGCTTAGCCTTCTGTGTTACATGATCTAGCTAAAAGCAAAAGCTTCATTTAGCTCCATAACTGTTTTTGCTATATATGTCTAGGAACTTCTTACTGGATTAGATTTTTTGTTGGACATTGGATAAACCAACGCTCCCTGTGTGTGTCGTGTAATTGCCTCTTGTGGATCCTTATCTCTGGCGATGTGATTGTTGACTAACACCTGCGGGTTTTGGTCTAATGGCAATCGTGATTCCCAACAAGTGGTATCATAGCGTAGGTCACGAGTTCGATACACACCTGGCTCATGTTGGGGGGGAGATTGTTGGACATTGGATAAACCAACGCCCCCCGTGTGTGTCGCGGCATGGACTAACTGCCTCTTGTGGATCCTTATCTCTAGTCATGCGATCGTTCACTAACACCTGCGGGTTTTGGTCTAACGGCAATCGTGATTCCTAACATTTTTATCATTGTATATAAATGTGCTCCATCTTGCTTGTATTTCTTGATTTTGCTTGTCAAATGAGAATTGGATTATAGGAAATAAAATTGTGCTCATCTTAATGTGTCAACTTGTTGCTGTCTCCATCACTTCATCTTCATATCAGCTCAAGGAGAAAGTTATCAGCTGGTCTTTAAATAGGTAAATGAGTTTCAATGGAGTTAACAGTGGCATGAAGTTTACCTAAAATATAAATGAGTCTGAATGTTTCCATGAGCTGAGTTCAGATTGTAAGGTACACCAGCAATTAAGTTATTTGTTATATTCTGCCGTTTATATTGCAAAGAATTTATATAAATGCCAACGTTGGCCAACGGATAATAGTATCAAACTACATTATTGTTGCTATTCAGTTTAGTATTGTGTGTATCTACTGTGATGTTTCTGAACCATAGAAGAATTTGATAGATGCATTGCCAAATATTTATGTATGGTCTGGAGTTTCAGATTTTGACGTAACAATGTGATTGAAAGATACTTGTTTTCACAGCTTTTCCCTCCAGTCTCCTTAATGTTTAACAAACCACTATCATTTAAATGTGCTATAACTTCATGCACAATGCAGGAAAGTTGCAGATAGGCCTAGGGACCCTGCACAGTGGGATGTGATTGGTCAGGTTGTTTCGGCATTGTCTATTCCTGTCATTGCCAATGGTGATGTTTTTGATTATGCAGATTTCCAGAGGATAAAAGATGCAACAGGTAACTTTGATCAATGAGGTTAATGGAAATATGAGCATTGAAATCATAGTAAGAATTAGGCGCTGGACTATTTTCTGTAACTTGATAGTGATTTTGTTCTGGATTTATATTCTCATTCTAGAACATTATCTCCACGATCTGATTACAACTTATAAGTGATTAGGTCTTCCATTTAATTGTCCATGGACTAGACTTGTGAATGCATGCTGATCTAACCAGCTGTTGATATTTGTTAGTTGTCTATGGAGTATGACTATCTTTCTATGTTGTGAGTGATGTCTTGGACTACTAAAGTTCCACTTTTAACTTTAATAATTCTCATTGAGCATTTCTATCGATAATGGTTATCAATTGTGCATTATAGAAATGTGGATCTCTCTCTCTCTCTCACACACACACACCCCAATCGGCTTGGGGAATAGCTAAGGCAGAAGAGTTGAGATTTTGACTCATCTCGGGGAAAAGTTGGGAGAAACTTGACAAGTACACAAACAAAAAGAAATACACATTGGTGTGGTTTTTGGGCATTTATAGTCAAGTTGGTGAGTATTAATCAGGTTGATTTAGTTTGACTCGGCTCAAATCAAGTTTGTCTCAGGAGTAATAGTGAGTCAAACTCATTTGGCACAAGGATGAATCACCGCCCCCTAGTAATTTTAACTGATTTTCCTTGTGATTCTAGTCAAACTTGTTAGTATCACAGTTCAACTTGTAAGTATTTCAGTTTGTTTCCGTCTGGTAGACCATAGTAGGGGCTAGGTCAGTGAAAATGGGGTGCTATTAATGCCTTCAATAGTGTAGAATTTTCACGAAAATTCTGCAATTGCTATGATGAATAATCTGAAACAACTTCGATTCACCAAGACACATAATTTCTCTACTTTAAATTTGTAGTGGAGTAGAACCAGAAATAAAAACAGTCACACAAAATTAAACACTTATTTTTTTCTTGGGAAAACCCTCTACTTGTTGTAGGATTTTATTGAGAGAATTTGAGCAATTGACCTCTTACAAGGAAATACAGTTTCACTAGAAAACACTCTTGTTCTCCCTGCTTAGACTAAGCTTGAAACATCCTGCACATAACCCTGATCCAGCTCCTCTTTCCTTGTGCTGTTTCTCCCCATTTCCTAGCTCTGTAAATCTCCTATTTCCTATAGCAAAATAGGTTCCTATATTTTAGAAATTTACTCCTAAATCCTGGCGCAAACCAGCAAGGAAATTCTCTCCTCTAATCTGTATACAGGCTCCTCCTTAATACACTCTCCTACAACAAGCTCTCTCACACACACAACCTTGTGCATACAAGAATGATCCAAGCTGTGCCTTCGTCCTCCTTTTATGTGTGAAAATTTCTAAAATAGAAATCCTACTGCAGTAATTAATATGATTTCTTTTACTTATTCATAAATAAGTTATCTACTATATTCTTATGGAAAATATCAAAACATATTCTACTGCAGCCTTCACAATTAAAACATTGCAGAAAGTAAATGCAAGTAAAATGTTGGCGCATATACAAACACAATGATAATAATTTTTGGACAATTGTCCCCGGAAAACCCAATGTAGGAAAACCGGTGCAGCAGATGAGGGTTTTATTATTCTTCAACAAAAATCAACATGTGCAAATTACACATAGCAGTATAGAACAAGGCTTTCTGAGAAATATTTACATATGTTCCTGAACACATATCTGACCTGAGAGAGAGGTTCTTCCACCCTCTGCGTCTCTTTGGCTTGCCCAACATCACTTTCTCTGGCCTCTGCATTGGCTTGCACAATGCCTGCGCCACTCAAGCCAACGCTGCCTCTCCTAGCGTCAATCTGTCCAATGCTGTCCCTTTTACTGCTCTGCCTCTTCGTCCCTGTCTCCCTGACTGATGCTAAACCCTCTATGTCTCTCCTCCACCGACAACTCTCACTTTTGAATTGATTTTCTCTTGCCGAGCTTCGACTAGTGAGAAAATTGATTTTACTTGGGCTACTGAGTATCTGCCTGGTGTGTTTTCCAAATGATTCTCAAGCCTCTTCTTATATCTTCTTGTTGGGCAACCAACGACCTAGATTAAATCATAATCAAAGGCTCATATCGTTTTGGCTTGATTCGTGGCTTTTTCTAGAAGTTTCACTCTTGATTAGATTAATATCCATTAATATTTTAATTTTCCTCAGTTTAGACTTAGGAACCCCATTAAAAATATTATTTATTTTAATAAAATCATTTTTGGGTGGAATTTCCCAAAACGCTTTCTGAGTTCTTTGGAATATATGTGCTCAAGCCTCCCTGCAAAATTTGAGGCCTAGAACACATCCAATGCTACCCCAAATCAACACTCCCTCTTAGCGAGGAATGTGCTTTAGCAATACTCTGCTACTGTATACTACGATGACTCTGAAACATCGTCCTCTGCGTTGTTGATATATGACATGTTGTCCACCAACTATTGCGTTGTTGTTGCAACTGTACTGCTGTCTTTGACACTGCTATTGCCAATGATACATTTGTAGTATAGCTCCCTTTGAATTGCTGCATCTGTGTTGCTGTTGGCACTCCCACTGCCAACTGTCCTTGCACTGCAACCTACTGCTGCTACTGAAATGGATTTTCAACCATACCCAACTGCTCTGTAAACTGAGTAAACTTGGCTCTTCCGAGAGCCTTTGTAAGTATATCGGCCACTTGCTTTCCTGTGGGAACATACTGTCGCTGTACTGCCCCACGTTGAACACTGTCTCTTATTAAGTGACAACGGATATCTATATGTTTTGATTGATCATGAAATACTGGATGCTCAGAGAGTTTGATGCAACTCTGATTATCGCAGTAAACCTTGGTCGCCTCCATTCTTTTTCTGAATAGGCTCACAAGCAATTTTCTGAGCCATATGGCTTCGCACATAGTTGTGCTGGCTACCATATATTCTGCTTCTGCTGAACTCAGTGCTATCGATTTCTGCTTCCTACTGCACCAAGATATCATCCCTGATCCAACATTGAAGTAATATCCTGAGGTACTTTTTCAGTCTACCGAATTACTTGGCCAATCTGCATCGATGAACCCATTCAAGTTGATATCCTCCCCTCTAGAGTACTTCAACCCATATTCGACTATTCCACATACATACCTAAGTATGTATCTTGTTGCTGCCCAATGCACCCTTTTTGGTTCCACCACGAACTGACTAAGAGTGTAGACAACAAAACAAATGTTTGGCCTAATGTTGACTAGATACATAAGCGACAAAATGAGCTGTTTGTACAAGGTGGGATCTGCTTCTTTATCCTTTGATGCATCTATTTTCTTCCAGTTGGTGATCATGGGAGTAGCCATGGGTCGGCAATTTTGCATTTTGAACCTCTTTAGAATCTCTGTAGCATACCTTCCTTGTCCAAGGAAGATCTCATTCTTCTGCCAAAATTCCAACCCCAGAAAATAATGCATCAATCCCAAGTCCTTCATGTCGAATTCGACTTCAAGATTCTTCTTTAGTTCTAGATGAGCCTAGATGATCCAGTTAGGAATAGGTCATCTACATATAGTACTAGAATAAGTGGCTCATTCTCTACTAGTATATAGTAGATTGGGATCAACATCACTCTTGACAAATCCCAACTGTCGCAAGTAACTATCAATTTGACCATACCATGCTCTAGGTGCCTGCTTGAGCCCGTACATGGCTTTCTTTAACCTGCAAACATGAGACTTCTTCTCATGAGTTTCAAAGCCTTCGGGATGTTCTATATACACCTCTTCTTCTATCACTCCATTCAAGAATGTTGTCTTGACATCCATCTGGTGAATCTCCCATCCCATTTGAGCTGCGAGGGATATAATAAATCTGATAGAGGTGTAATGAGCAATTCGGGCGATGGTCTCTTCATAGCCTATTGCTTCTTTCTGAGCATACCCCTTTGCTACGAACCTTGCCTTGTACTTCTCTATGCTGCCGTTGCAACATACTTGATCTTGTAGATCCATCGTGATCCTACAACTAATCTATTTTTTGGTCTAGGTACTACTTCTTAGACATCATTCATCATGGAGTTGTACTCTTCCACCATGGCATCCACCCATATTTGGTGTTGAACAACTTCCTGAAAACTAGAGGGTTCTCCAACCTTAGCTACCAATGCTTGTCCATTTGGTTGTCTATGCTGTCTCTTCTCAGTTCTAGGAGCTCCAACAAACTACTCTGCGTCCCTCAGTGCTTGCCGCACTTCTTTACTCGTTCTACCACTGGGGGTGGGAGGCTCAACCAACTCTTCCTCTTGATCCTGCTGTTCCGTCCATTGAGAAGCATCTGCATTTCCTCCCTTCGAGGAAATACTGGTACTAGTCATTGTACTCGACCCAGGTGTATGCTCTCTTGTCTGTCCTTCTTGCTGAATCTTCTGTTGCACTGTCCCTTCTACCACTGATAAATTTCGATTGGAAAAGACTTACCTCTTTGTTGGCTCACTTAGAGAGAGTTTTCCCGCGAAATCCAATCTCTTTGGTTTGAACTGTGCAATCCTCTAGGAGATTCGAATTTCTGCCCTTGTAGGAATATCAAATTCCCTTTTTTTCTTAGTGTTGGATCCTTTGGCTTCTCTCTTCTACTTCCTTGTAGCTGCGATATCATGTGAAAATTTCTAAAATAGAAATCTTATTGCAGTGATTAATAAGATTTCTTCTACTTATTCAAAAATAAGTTATCTATTGTATTCTTACGACAAATATCGAAACATATTCTACTGCAACCTTCACAATTAAAACATTGTAGAAAGTAAAATGTAAAATGCTGGCACATATACAAACACAATGACAATTATTTTTGGACAATTATCCCTGGAAAAACCCAATGCAGGAAAACCGGTGCAGTAGATGAGGGTTTTATTATTCTTCAGCAATAATCAACATGTACAAATTACACCTAGCAGTATAGAACAAGGCTTTCTGAGAATTTTTATAGACGTTCATGAACAAGTATTTGACTCGAGAGAGAGGTTCCTCCAACCTCTGTGTCTCTTTGGATTGCCCAACATCACTTTCTATGGCTTTTGGATTGGCCCGCGCAATGCCTGCGTCACTCAAGCCAGCGCTGCCTCTCCCAATGTTAATCTGTCCAACGGTGGCCCTTCTACTGCTTTGCGTCTTCGTCCTTGTCTCCCTGACTGATGCTGAACCCTCTCTGTCTCTCCTCCACCTGCAACTCTCCCTCTAAATCGATTTTCTCTTGCTGAACTTCGACCAGTGAGAAAATTGATTTTACTTGGGCTATCGAGTCAAATACCCTCAAGCCTCTTCTTATATCTTCCTGTTGGCAACCAACGTCCTAGATTAAATCATAATCAAATGCTTAGATCGTTTTGGCTTGATTCATGGTTTTTTCTAGAAGTTTCATTCCTGATTAGATTAATACCCATTATTATTTTAATTTTCCTAAGTTTAGACTTAGGAACCCCATTAAAAATATTCATTACTTTAATAAAATCACTTTTAAACCCCATTCAAAATATTCATTACTTTAATAAAATCACTTTTGGGTGGAATTTCCCAAAACGCTTTCTATGTTCTTTGGAATACATGTGCTCAAGCCTCCTTGCAAAATTTGTGGCTTAGAGCACATCCGATACTACCCCAAATCAACATTATGCAATTTGATCATGCTATAATTGACAAATACAATTTTAGAACCACAAGTTGAGTTTGACTTGTTAACTAAGTCAACTCCTAGTTCAACATGTCCTTGCTCATCAACTTGTCTTCTTCTAAATATGAACTCGCTCTTGGATAGCCACATAACAGAGCCTTCATATCTATGCAATCTTCATACCCTTGGGGGAAATGTAAAAAATATCACTAGCATGATGAATTTATGTAAAAATATTAGCCCCTTGGGACTTGGTTACCAAGGAAGTTTCTCCAGAGTGTTTTTTTCACTTGAATAATTTTTTTTCTTTTTAGCAACAAATAATTAATTGAGTTTTTTCACTCACATCATCCAAAGCTGTGGTTCGTCTTAATAACTAGGCATTGAGGGTGTTTTTTAAGTCTAGAGTTGATGTATATTACCATGCTAGGGATTGTCCTGAGTTTTGTGGAATTACATTAGGTTTTTATAGGATTTTTTAATAATTAAAAATTTCCCATAAAATGAGAATTTTAAATTAAAATTTATATAACAAACTAAAAAGTAGTACTAAGAAATTTTGTATGGCATGTAGGTACTCGTTTTTCATCCTTAGAGTACCAAGATTACCTTAGTACTCACTTTTGGGTGGAAGCTGTTGATTTTTCCTCGTGCAAATCACTTTTACTCAAAATGTCAGGAGAAAGACACAACAATTATGATATGAAATAAAAGGAAACATGTCGTAAACATGTCTCTCCTTGTCTTTAGTCAAACTGAGGGTCTCAATCACCAAAGAGGAGTTGAGTTAGCACTTGAGTGAATTAAGTGATTAGTCATGTTGACCACTGGAGTCACACTTGATGATTATATGAAGATTCCATGCCCAAGGATGTACCAAAGGACACTTGTACCATTAGATATCATCAGATCACCAAAGTTTTTAAACTCCACTTCTATTTCCCAAAATTTTTCTCTTGTACCCAGATTCCACACTCTGCGGGGAATTGTAATAAGTGATGCTAGTAATGATGAATTTTGAGTCTGTAATAGGCCTAGATAGCTTGGGACCTTGCCAACAAGTGAGTATTACTCTAGGAGTTTTTTTTTACTTGGTTAATTATCATCTTCCTACCAAGACTTAATAATTAATCGAGTTTTTTCTTCCAAATTGACCATAGAGCTAGATTTCAGCTTGATGGCGAGGCCTTGTGCGAGTCCTAGTGTTTAGAGTCGATGTATATTACCATACTAGATGACACAATTTTTTTTTGTGGAATTTCGTTAGGTCTAGGAAGCCATTTTTTAATTTTTTAGATTTCCCGGAGGTCAAAAATCGCAATAAAAATTGTATAGGTAATGTAATAAGTGTTGTCTAGAGAAGTTATATGGGGTAATAAAAATTACACCTCTCACCTTCAACTTTCTACTATAACACACTTTGAGGGGTTAGTAATGTGTTATGGACCCTTAAACCCACATTTCCTAAGTTTAGTGGAAATTGTGGCATTTAATTAGGCTAGAATTAAATAAAATAGAGAGAAATAAATTATTTTATGTGACAAAATGACGTAGAAATGACTTGGAAATTATCCCAAGTCAAAGAGTTGAGTCAAAGGACATGTGGAGGATAAATGAGCACACTGCATCATAAATACACCATTATTTCATAAAATCGAATTTTCTAGAGATAAAGCAACGGTTGCACATGTGGAAAATCAAATTTATTAGAGGAGCTCATGCACTAAAGGAATATTCTATGGAATATTTGGATTGAAGATTATGTGGGGCCTCATCTCACAGTTATCTTGGGTGCTTCTACTTTCAACACTTCACTTGGAGGATTACGAGTTTCCCTTGGAGGAGATCAAGCAGTTCCTATGAGTCTACGCTGAGCTTTCTTTGAGATCATCATCTGAGGTTGTAGCGCTTAGCTTGAGTTTGGATTTGGTGGACTGGAGGTGTCTCATCGCTTAGATTCACTCATTGATGTGTTTACTATGCCATATATGGAATCCAATTTCCCTTGAGGTGCACATATGGAATTCGATTTTGCTCTGGTGTCTCTTTCTTCTCCACATCGAACTTGACTTATCATTCCTTGGGATTTGCTCTCAACTCTCTATATAATGAGGCTATGGGCTCTCATATTGTATCATGTTATGAGCTATTGGGCTTGAGGAAACTTTTCCATTTTGTATTTGCATACTTTCTAATCAATAAATGAATTGAATTAAATTACAATGAGCAATGAAGCTCAATAAATAATACAAATGTATTTACAGAAACAAGTTTCTACTAAGAAATAGAAACAAGAAGTTTCTAATAAGAAACTGCTAATAAGATCATAGACGATTTTATCTACATAAATGAGCATTAAACACTAAAATAGCATTATTCTAATACCCTCCCTTAATGCTTAATCTATTTACAACACCTATAGACCCTCTGAATTTTACAAACTTATCAGGACCAAGGGGCTTGGTGAAGATGTTTGTTGGCTGCTCCATGGTGGGAACATATAGCAACTAAATGGATCCGTCTTCAACAAGCTATCAAATGTAGTGACAATGGGTTTCCACATGCATTGTTCGTTCATGGAAGACTGGATTCTTGGAGAGTTTGAGCACTCCCTGATTATCACAGAACAAGGGAGTAGGACCTGCCTGGGAAACATGCATATCCGCAAGCATACGTCGAAGCCAAATTGCCTCACAAGATGCCTTAATTGCTCTCCGATACTTTACTTCTATCGATGAGAGAGCCACTACCTGCTGCTTCTTACTAGTCCATGTGACAACATTGGATCCCAGACTAAACACATACTCCGCGGTAGATTTACGGTTATCAACCGAACCTGTCCAGTCGGAATCTGTGTAACCACTGAGTGTAGGATCTAAACTTCGAGTGTACAAAAGTCCATAATCAGGAGTGCCACTCACATAACGTAGTGCACGCTTCGCTGCTATACAATGATCAACCTTAGGAGCTTTCATGAAGCGTGAAATGTAGCTCACTGCAAAACTGATATCAGGTCTAGTGGCAGTAAGGTAGATGAGGCTGCCCACTAATTGCCTGAATAAAGATTCATCCACAAGTGGTGAGGATGACTGAGCTGAAAGTTTGAGCCCTGGTTCCATAGGAGTCGTGGCAGGTTTGCAATCCTGCATTCTAAACTTGTCCACAAGACTTCTGGCATACTTGGACTGAGAGAGAAAGATGTTGTTCTCAGTCTGCCAGACTTCAACCCCCAAACAGTAATGAAGAAGTCCCAAATTTGTCATATCAAAAGCACTGCACAAATCCTGTTTGATCCCATGGATCAAATGCGCTGAACTGCCAATAATGATAAGGTCATCCACATAGACAACCACAAACAGAATATCATCACTAGTATGTTTGTTATAAAGGTTTGCATCAGATGGACTCCACTGAAAGCCATGATCTGTTAGGTACTTATCAATTTTCATTTACCAAGCCCGAGGGGCTTGTTTCAGACCATAGAGTGCTTTGACTAATCTACAGACTTTCTGTTCTTGACTGGCAACCTTGAATCCTGGAGGCTACGTCATGTAGACTTCTTCCTGTAAGTCACCATTTAGAAAAACACTCTTTACATCCATCTGATGGACTTTCCAACTGAACTGAGCTGCTAAGGCAAGGACGAGCCGTATGGTACTCATCTTGGCTATAGGAGCAAAGGTCTCCTCATAGTCTATGCCTTCCTTCTGTGAGAACCCTCGAGCAACAAGGCGAGCCTTATACTTGTCTAGGGTTCTGTCGGCTTTGTATTTCACTTTATACACCTATTTGCAGCTAATGGGCTTCTTCCTTGCAAGAAGATCAGAAAGGGTCCAAGAGTGATTCTTTTGAAGACTTTGGAATTCAGCTTCCATGGCCTGTTCCCACTCAGGTATACCCTTAGCCTCTGAATAGGTTTGAGGCTCAAAAACACTATGTAGGTTAGCCATAAGAGCAAAATTTACTATAGGCTGCTGTTTGCTCTTATTTCTGGAAGTTCTACTTTCAAGGAGCTAATTATCCCGAAGAATGCCAATAGTTTTAGCCCACCATTTAGGCCGGAGAGTAGAAGAACCAATATTTGGAGTAGGTGGAGGAGGCTCAGGAACAACAAGAGTAGCGAGAGGAGGATTATTTTCCGGAGGGAACTCAGGTAGTGCATCATCAAATACTGATGCTGCATCATCCCTCCCATCAGGTGGACCTAACGGAAGAAGAACACTGTGAGGCTGATCCTTAGAACACTACTGAGAAGGAGGGGACTGAAAGAACCCTCTGTCTTCATCAAATACTACGTCCCGACTGAAGATAAGACGATCAATGTCTATATTTATCAGCCTATAGGCTTTGTGGTGATCACTGTACCCTGTCATCATGAGTTTCTGGCTTATAGAATCCAACTTAGAGCGCTTAGCAGTTGGAATCGAAACATATGCAACCAAGCCAAACACTTTGAGGTGACAGATCTTAGGCTTATGGCCAGACCAAACCTCTTCTGGAGTCTTCCCCTTAACAACTTGAGTGGGTGATCGGTTAAGAAGATAGACAGCAGTAAACACTGCTTTAGCCCAAAATTTGTTCGGAACACTCCTGTGTTGTAACATGGAACGAGCCATTTCAACAACAGTACAGTTGCGACATTCGACAACACTGTTCTGTTGAGGAGTGTAGGGTGTAGTTAACTGGTGTTTAATGCCATGGGTATCACAGAAGTTGGAGAAAGCAGAAGAACAAAATTCCCCCCCGTTATCTGTACTAAGAGTTATGATATTGTAGCCAGACTCGTTTTCAACTAAGGACTTAAACTTCTGAAAGATACTAAATACATCAGATTTATGTTTTAGAAAGTACACCCACATCTTTCTACTGAAATCATCTACAATAAGCAAAAAATATTTGCAACCAGTAACTGAAGATGTATTCATAGGACCACAAATATCAACATGAATTAACTGGAGTATCTTAGATGCGCGCCAAGACTCTCCATCCTTGAATGAAGACCAATGTTGCTTGCCAGCTTGACAGGCGCCACACACTCCCAAAAGCTAAGTCTGAATATCAGGTAACCCTGACACAAGTCCCTCCCGAGATAGATGAGAGAGATACTGAATGTTTAAATGCCCATATCTTTGATGCCAGAGAGTGCTGATGGGAGAAACATGAGCTGCTAAAGCCACTTCCGGAGAATCTCCAGTGTCTAGAAGCCTGTATAGGCCATGATCCTCTAGGGCAACAACAACTGTAAGACGAGTTTCTCGGTCAATAATGGAAAACTTGTGTGTACTGAACACCACATCGAGCTGAGGAGAGTTCCTCATAATCTGGCCGACAGACAGCAAGTTAAGTTCCATACGAGGAAACATAGTACACATTCAGGAAGATGAGTGTGCGCCCATCAGAATGGATATGAACTGTACCTTTGCCAACCACTGTGTACTCCTCACCTTCGCCAAATACCACAAAATCAGTGAAAGATGAGAAGTCAGTAAATTGGTCACGCTTGTGAGAGAAATGACGTGATGCACCAGAGTTAATGTACCAGGCAAAAGATGGGGCATGATCTGAGGACCTTTTAGCCATAAAGGTGTAAAAGGCAGATTCCTTCTGCTTGGAATGTTCTGCAACATTTGCTATCTGATGAGACAGTGGTGGAGACAGAGGCGAAGGTATTTGGGAATGCCCCACCGACGTCAAAATCGGGGAAGATATCAAAGATCCGCCGAGGGAACTCGAACTCATGATTCCTTCAAGCGTCTGCCAAAGCGGTGATCTATCATAAGCTGTTGCCGAGGCTGACAGAGAATAGTTCTTCAGAGCAGAAGCAACATGCAGTGCCATACTGCTTCTTGAATTGCTGCTAGGAGATGAAAGCCCTGGCAACAAGCAGAGTTGCTGCGGAGTATGAGCATAGAAACAGACTCTGTGCTTACAGCTCTGTCCATCTTTACAAGGCTAGGTCCGATATCAAGCAGGATGAAGCCAACACTCGAAAATGCCATGAGAAAACTCGTAGGCATCCCCGTGGCGGCGAGTTCCTTTTCGGAAGTTCGGGCAAACAGTTCCAGAATAATGAAAGCGTCGAGGATCGCGTCTTCTTGCCTTCTCACCAGGGTGAGTGAAGGGGCACTCAGTCCAGTCATGGCTCCATCCTCTCATACAACGCCAGACCTTAAATTCATACATTCTGAATTCATCGCAGGAATAAGCATCCACAACAGACAAAAACTCTTCATCTTCATTATTAGAAGGCAAATACTTCTGTAGGGCACAAAATACATCTTCCAGCCGAGGCAAACTAGAGCCCACAAATGCGTTATTAAGATGAATGCCTGGCATCTCGCCCCGCGCATCTTTCTGCACAAAAGCCGCGACATCTCCTTGCTCTCATAGCCATAACTCATGTCTGGAGAATTCGGAAAACTCAGAGCACTTCTGTCGTCTTCGAACCTGCGACTTGCTGCGAATCTTGAAGGCGAAGAATTCATGTAATTTGAAGAAGTTGACGACGAAGAAGAATACTGAATCTCATTCAAATTCAACCCGACACTGCGACTAGGGGACATGAAACAAATTGAATTGTCACCATGGCTACCAGAAGAATGATCACTGAAAAACGAAGAGGGCAATGACCCCATGGAATATGCTGGTTGTTCTGCAAAAACGCTTAACATTTTTTTTAAATCAATCAACCAGACAAGCAGCAACAGAGACCCGACAAACTCAGACACACAGATAGAGATCTCTGAATTCCGAATATAATCAATCCAGATCTATCAAACCCCCAATTTCTTCAACAATAATCTCTCCCTACCCTCGTCCCTTGAATTAATGACAACAGAGAAACGACATATCATGGGATCAACTGTTGCTCATCGAAATATTTGTGATCACGCCCAATTAAAAAAAACTGCGGCTCAGAAATTGTGACACCCAATAATTTTTTTTTAATTTTATTTTTTATTCAGACTCTTAGAGAGCAATTTCGAAATGAAGCATGAAATTTTTCGAACAATGAAGAATTATTTTGAAAAATACCCGAGCTCTGATACCATAATCAATGAATGAATTACAATGAGCAATGAAGCTCAATAAATAATACAAATGTATTTACAGAAACAAGTAGTTTCTACTAAGAAATAGAAACAACAAGTTTCTAATAAGAAACTGCGAATAAGATCATAAACGATTTTATCTACATAAATGAGCATTAAACACTAACATAGCATTACTCTAATACTTTTTTAATATAATCAAGACTTTGGGGCTATCTAGCTGGTGTTCTTGTAGCGTTATGAGATGATGTCCTTTCATACTACTGCTATTGTTTTTAATTTCTTTTACATATTGAATTAATATTAGTTTATACTTTCCATCTTGCTTGGATTGATGTGTGCAAATTATCTTGCACATATCATTGATTTAGAGTAGTATTTTAGGGATAAGCTTGCCAATTCATTTTAGGAGGATTGCTTAGTTATCTTATTCATTATATTACTCCAATCCTTTGCAAACTAATACTTATTCAATTGTGTAAGAAAAATCTTTTGTATTGTGTGCAGTAATCCATTTGAAAGTGGGAGAAATCTCATTTAGATCAACCCACTCTTAGAGTCAAAGCGATCTAAGACTCAACCATTTTTTCGCCCCAAGTCTTCCATTCAGCAAAGAGCAAGAGAGAGTTTTCTTACTTTATAGTTACTTGATCATCTATTTAGATTTAAAATACTTTTTTGATTCTAGCTCTTTCAAAGTTATATTTGCTATTCAAGAGTCATTTCCAAAGCTAGGCAAGTATGGGGGTTCACTCCCATACTTGAACTAGTATTTTGTACATTAAATTGTAGTTTAGTTTACGTTTCTTTTTCCTAGTTTCACACTGATAATTGGTTTGGTTTTGCGGTCCATAGATTTGAGCATTGAGTAAGAAGGAGTTTGAGGAGAAGCATTGGGAAGCTACTCATTTGTGTGCATGTAAGACCCCCTCACGCTATTCAAGGACTAATTTCTAGGGAGGCCGTAAGCATTTTTGGGAGAGAGTCTAGCTTTGTTAGATTCCTATCTTTGTAAAGATCTCTCTCATATTGTGGGCAATTCTCTTAGAGACATTTTTACACATTTCAAACACTAGTAAAAGATAAAATTTTTGTTCGAGGGAACTTGGGATTTTTCCCATGACATCCCCCTTCCTTACTTAGATGAAGGATTCTTGTGGGTGGAATAATTATTGCTTTTAGTTTTTCTTAGCTCTCTAGCACTTAATTTCATTTTGTGCATGCTTAAAATTAACACATTTCACATGCAACTTTTTCTAATCTTGTATTTAAAATAATTCTCACATACATAAGCTTCAAACTTGTAAACTTGAGCAACCCTTATCTTATGTGTAAACACTTCACTTTTCTCACATACATAAGCTTCAAACTTGTAAACTTGAGCAAACCTTATCTTATGTGTAAACACTTCACTTTTTGGCAAGTTTTAATTGTTTCGTAATTTCTTCAAGTACATGCTTTACTACTTGGTCAATTTATGCTATATGTCATGGAAACTATTGGAGCACTATTATCTATTTGAAACAATTGTACCTTAAATCAATCTATTCCATTTTACTTGCTTGTTTCCCATTTAATGGTGCAAACACATATGAATTCATTTACATTTTAGTCTCTCAAGTTTTGCAGCTATCTTATTTCTTTTTGAAGCATATGCATGTTACATTCTTTTAATTAGGGAATTAACACAATTTGCATTTCATCTAGGTATTTTAGTATAGGAAGCCCTCAAGCCTCGTTAAAATTTTACTTTAAACATAAGTTGGTTGAAATAGACATTTTAGGGACCTTGTACTCCTCTATTGACTCCCCCTCTGTGAGATCCATATTTTTGGGTAAGGGTGAGGCTTGGGGATTGAAGAGTTCAATTGCAATCTTGTAATAGAGGTTGTTAATAAAATTAACCAAGAGCACTTTCCATCACATTTACTTTGTTTGTTTCTTAATATTTTGAACTGTTATATTGCAAAGTTTATTTTCAAGAAACATTTCAAAACAAGTATTGTGATTCTTCAAATTGTTAATAATTGCTTTCATTTCATGCCCAAGTCTAATTCCATTTTGACATTTTGATTTAGCATTCAGCATCTCTTATTTTACTTTTTTTTTTTTAAATAATTTTTTTAATTGTTGAGTTTTGGCAAAATATGTTTTGATTCATGAATTGATTTTATATCTTACAAATATCTTGTGCTAACATTTTTTGTATGCATTTCAGGGTTACTTTTCTTCATTATTAGAAGCTTTCTATTTTTATTTTAGGCAAATGATTTTTTTTTTTTTTTTTTTTTTTGAGCAAACTCTTTATAAAGCACCGGTTTAATGATTTCCTCATGTTAATGCTTTTCATTGTTATTGCTCACATCATATTTTGCTCATAAATCATTAAAATTAATCGATTTTCACTATAACACTCTCCTAGAACCTCATATCACTTTTAACGTAACTTTTCATTAGGGACCACCCCTCTTAGCTAACCTAAGAGATAACTTAGACGAAGAGAGTTAGGAACAATGTGACATGCCCTTCTCTGAGTTTCCTGCCACCAACCACACCTTGTGGGGTTGAAGGATTTTCTCACTAACCTGTAGGTATGTGTAGGCGGCAGGAGTGACAAGTCACAAGCCAAGTCAAGAAGCTGAGTCAAGGTTGAGTTAGGGAGGTTGAATTGGCTCCCAGATGAGGCTCACGAGTTGGGCTAAGTTAAGTTAGATTCGAGTTGCACTAATGAGGTGCAAGTTGAGTCACAAATGAGTGGAAGTCAGTGCGAGTTCACTCCTCCTTCATGCCCACTCACTGACACTTGTCACCGAGTTCACTCTACTTTGGAGCCTACACATGCCTCTTGGAGCCTATGCATGTGTTTAGGAGATACACATGCCTCTCTTGAAACTCATACTCTCCCTTGGGGTTATCAATCCTCCTTGGGATTATCGCCATTTTCTTGGGATCTCCTCCCTCGTTTGTCATAAATCAAGGCTCTTGCCTCTTGTGCAAGCTAGTAAGGTGTGAGGAAGAGTTGGAACTCTTAGGGAACCTCTGCTGCTATTGTAATGCTCTATAATTTTTAATAAAAAAGGCTTTGGAAGCTACATGGTGTGTTGCTATTTGTGTGGTTGTTTGGATCTCAATTAACGTATAATTGTTGATATTGCATTACTTTGAAATTATTTGTTATAATAGGCATTTGAAGGGGTGTTGTCACCCAGTAGGAATAGTTGGTTATTTGATTAGTCTATTTGTTTGTTTTCTTACATTTTTGGATTCTAGATTATATGTGCTTCTAATTTTATTGAAATATTTTCTAGATTCATGTGTAGGGAACACCTATCTATTAACAAATTTTCTTGGCAAGGATTTGTGAAGTTTTACAGGCACCTCAAGTTGCAGAAGTGGATCACTTTGGTTAGATGCTCCACTTAGTTCAATACACAAGCAACAAATTCCCATCGAGCACCAAGTCTAGTCTCCAAGTGCTTTGAAGACTCCACTCTCTCCTTTTCTTCTTACATATAAAATCTAAAAAATTTCCTCAAACATTTGGTTCATTTCTATGAGATTTTATTGTCAAATCTAGCATTTTGAAGGACAATCTTGCTCCTATCCTAATAGCAACAAAATCAACCAAGAAAAACTAATTGAATTTGGCTTTTTTGTTTGTTTTAGAGTAGCAGTTTCATTTTATTTTCTTAGCATTTCACTTGAAAATTTTGGGGCATTTTCGATTAACAATTGCAGGTGTTCCCAAGTGCCATTGGGGCATCTTTCACCACTTTTGCTTGCATTTTTTTTGAAGGTGTGTGACTATACAAGGGGAGGTTCTACCTGTTTTTTCTCAAATTGGACCACTCAAGTACCTGAAAAGAACCTATAGCTCTCCTCTTCGTAAAAAAGGGATTATTATAACCATTGTGACTTTGAAAACAACCAGTTTCCCTTTATTTATAAGGGATTCTCATAACAATCATTGTAATCTTGAGGGAACTAGGAGAGTCTCCTAGGCACCCCATTCCCTCTACCTAGTGGGGGAGCTCTTGTGTCTGTGTTTCATGTTCATGGTGTGCCTTTATTTGGCTTAAGATTAACCTTGCACTGTAAAACAATTAGGTTAGTTTAATTTCATTTAAGTAGATTAAATTTCTTTATGTTTTAGATTAGATTTCATTTTTGCAAAAGTAACGAACCATCTCCCCTCTAATCCCTGTTACACTCTCGTCCATTGCAAGTGAAGCTTGATCTTTGCGCATGATCATGTTGAATTTTCTAAGTCTATCCGTTAGAAAATTAATCTATATTCTGCTGGTTTATTTCTTTTACTTGTTTAAATTCGAACAAGTTATCTGATACATTTAAATACCGAAATAAACACAATACCATGACAACATCTACAAATCGACAACTGAAAGAAAACAAACACACAAGTGACACTGTTATTTTTGGACAAATGTCCCTGAAAAAACCCAATGCGGGAAAACCGGTGCAACTATTATGTGGGTCTATTATTATGCAATATTTCTTTGAGTACAACTGGGTACCTAACCGGCTCACCCGACAGAGAAAAAATACACGACAGCAATACCTCTATATTTGGACACAGGTATTCAGAAAACTTGTCCCATGAAACCCCCTCCGGTGACTCTGAAGCTCAGCACTAGCCCTTCTGGCCTCTGCGTCAGCGTCCTGCTGACTTGCGTTAGCGTCAAGACCCTTTGCGTCAGCCCTCTGAGGCACTGCGCAACCTCTGGGACCCTCTGCGTCACTCCAACATCCTTTACGTGGCACTATCTCTGTTAAAAATATTAATTATTTTAATATCTCCTAAACCAGTTAGAATACGCCCAAACCCTTTCTAGGTCTTGGAGATCTCATGTGCTTTAGCCTCTCCACCAATTTTCATGGCTAGAGCACATCCGATGCTGCTCCAAATCAACACTCCCTCTTAGCGAGGACTGTGCTCTAGTAATACTCCACACTGAGCATTACTCTGATTATCCGGCGCTGGTACCTGTGTTGGTGCTAGGTCTCCCCGCCTAACATCCTTTGCACCGCTGCATCCTACACGCCTGTCCATGGCCCTGCCACTGTCACTACTGCATCCGTATGACAACTCCCTTTGCATCCATGCTGCTCCTGGTCCATCCTCCCAACGTTGCATCTGCACTGCATCCTCCTCTCATCATGCTGCATCGTGCTACTGTAGACGACCACTGCACTGCAACTCCGTTACTGAGAAGTAAGTAATTGATCCACCCAACTTCTGACATTTGCGTTAGGCTAGAAACACTCTCAATGTTGAAGCTCCCTCTGCCGCTAACAAGTGTTCCCTCTAGTGACCTCTGTGCTGCTGCAACAACTCCCTGCATCTCACACCGTTGCACACCTCTCTGTGCCATCATGTACTGGTGCAACACTCCCGTGCCTTTCGCACTGTTGTAGCTTGCTAGCCTCGCGTTGCCCGAGGACTCTTGTGTTGTAGCACTCTCTGCTGCTTCATCCACATCTGTCTCTACCGACATCCACCAATCCTACTACTCTCTCTTTGGGGCTCCCGTAGCAAGGTATAATCCATATGGTTGGGTACCTCAAGGATCCTGCCCCTCATCGCCTGTAGTCCTTCTGACTATAGCTCGATGTCTCCCCACCTCTTCTCTAGAGGTACATGAACACTCATGGCACAATCTTTATCCTCCTCGACTTCTTTCTCTGCCCTTGCTTGCGTTACCTTCGAGTCAGAAGCCTCTCCCTTACTCTTCTTCCTCGGACACTGGTTCGCATAATGCCCCAGTTCCCCACAATGGAAGCACTTGACCTTAGGGAGGTCCTTCTTCTTCCTCTTCTCCTGCTTTCCTGCAGATGCCAGAACCACATCCTCTTCCTCTTCCTTCTTGATATAGACTCCTTTGCTACTACCTCTCGTCTTGGTTAGCCGTTCGATCTTCTCTTGGCAAAGAGCCGCCCATAGTTCTTCCCAATCTGGAAGACTCGCCCTGCCTAGTATGCTCTGGACAAATATCTCCTACTCCTCGGAGACTGCGTTAAGTGCGGTCCTTACCGTCAACTCTTAATCCAACGTGGCCCTTATGGAAGTCAGTTGGTCCCGAATCTCCTGCAATCTGTTGAGGAAGTGATCTATTTGCTCTCCCTTCTGCATTTGGTATGACCTTAGCTGATTCTCAAGGAGCATCTTCCTCTGCACGGAAGTATGTTGGTACAACGTCTTCAAGGTGTCCCACATCTCCTTTGTCGTTTCCTTCTCGGCAATATGTTGAACCACATGATCCTTGACCCCATCAAGGATGATGCATTTTGCCTTGGCCATTGCCTCCTTGTACCTCTCATTAACTACTGGGTCAATTGGATAGCCATTACTCTCAAGGCAAAGCCCTTGATGTGATGTCTGTCTAGAATGGATAGGATCCTGGTCTTCCAGAACACAAAGTTGGACACTCTGTCTAGCCTATCCTGATCCCTCAACCCATTCATGACCATCTCTTTGCTCTTCTTTGTTGACTCCTCTGAGTCTCTCTACTTCTCACCTAGAAGTTCTCGGTTCGACTCTTGCTGTGACGCTCTACTTCCCGTCTAGAATTTCTCAGTTTGACTCTTCCAGTATCCTTTGGACAAATACCTCCCAATCCTCGGAGACTGTGTTAAGTGTGGTCCTCACCATCAATTCCTCATCCGACGTGGCCCTGTGGAAGTACGCTGGTCACAGATCTCTTTCAACCAACCGAGGAAGACATCTATCTACTTTCCCTTCTGCATCTGGTATGCTCTTAGTTGATTCTCAAGGAGCATCTTCCTCTGCACGGAAGTATGTTGGTACAACGTCTTCAAGGTGTCCCACATCTCCTTTGCAGTTTCCTTCTTGGCAATATGTTGGACCACATGATCCTTGACCCTATCAAGGATGATGCATTTTTCCTTGGCCATTTCCTCCTCGTACCTCTCATTAGCTACTGGGTCAACTGGGATAGCCATTACTTTCAAGGCGAAGCACTTGATGCGATGTCTGTCTAGAATGGACAAGATCTTGGCCTTCCGGACCACAAAGTTGGATGCTTCGTCTAGCCTATCCTGATCCCTTAGCCCATTCACGACCATCTCTCTGCTCTTCTCTGTCGACTCCTCCGAGTCTCTCTACTTCTCGCCTGGAAGTTCTCGGTTCGACTCCTAGTGAGTCTGTTTACTTCTCGTTTGGAAGTTCTTGGTTCGACTTCTTCGAGTCTCTCTACTTCTCGTCTGGAAGCTCTTTTCTGGACTCCCTCTGAGTCCCGGTTTCCCTCTTGGAAATCCTTTTGCCAACCGTCAAGTTGCCCCTCTCCAATCATCTGTGCAACTACAACACTAATCCGGATTCCTTGGTTGGAAATCCGGCTCGGCAGCAACTCCCTCTACCTTGGTCTTGCCATGTTAGGTACTATTCTGGCCACAATACCCCATTAGTTTCGCTCTCGCAAACTGCCCACAGCTTCCTTCGCCCTAGAAACTAAAGGACTGAGCCTCTAGGCTCTGCGCAATCCCGACACCGGCAAAACAACTCCCTCAGCCAACTGCGTCAGCCCTCCTGGCCTTTGCGTGGCTCTGTGTGAGCTTGTTTCTGCCCTCCTCAACCTCTCTCTCGCTTGGACTGATGACGCAGTCCCTCTGCGTCAACCCTTCCTTTGTCGCTTCTGCAAGGATCAACTACTGTCACTCGGGACAACTGATTCTGCTGTAAAAGCTTTGCTTAGCTGATGCCTTCAGCTCTCCTGTGATCTGCAACCATGCTCTGATACCATGTTGAATTTTCTAAGTCTATCCGTTAGAAAATTAATATGTATTCTGCTGGTTTATTTATTCTACTTGTTTAAATTCGAACAAGTTATTTAATACTTTTAAATACCAAAATAAACATAATACAGTCACAACATCTATAGATCAACAACTGAAAGAAAACAAGCACACAAGTGACACTGCTATTTTTGGACAAATGTCCCTGGAAAAACCTAATGTGAGAAAACCAGTGTAGCTATTATGAGGGTCTATTATTATGCAATATTTCCTTGAGTACAGCTGGGTGCCTAATCGGCTCACTTGACAGAGAAACATGACAACAATACCTCTATACTCAGAAATAGGTATTTAGAAAACCTATCCCACGAAACCCTCTTTGGCGACTTTGAAGCTCAGCGCTAGCCCTTCTGGCCTCTATGTCAGCCTCCTGCTGACCTACGTCAGCCCCAGGACCCTCTACATCAGCCCTTTGAGGCACTACGCAGCCTCTGTGATCCTCTGTGTCACTCCAGCAACATTTGCGTGGATGACGCAGTCCCTCTGGCCTCTACACTGTCTCTGCTAGGCTTTGCGTGGCCTGAACTGGTTGCTGCTTTCGCTCTCTCTGCTTTTGCGCTGGTCTCTTCCTCTCTGTCTCGTACTCACTGCCCCTCGCTGCTGATCACTAATTGAACTTTGCTTAGCAACCCCGCTCTAGCAAAAATGAACGATTGATCACTGTAGTGTATTCTCCATCTGACCCTTAGGCCTCTTCTTATACTTTTCTCGTTGGTACTTCAACGACCGAGATGAAATCTCTAATCAACGGCTAAGATTAGATTTGGCTTGATCCTTATCCTTTGGAACATTATAACCTAGTTTTATATTAATACCCATTAATATTTTATTTTTCCCAAGTTTAAACTTAGGAACTCCATTAAAAATATTAATTATTTTAATATCTGCCAAACCGATTAAAATCTGCCCAAACCCTTTCAGGGCCTTGGAGATGTCATGTGCTTTAGCCTCCCCACCAATTTTCATGGTTAGAGCACATCCGATGCTACACCAAATCAACAGATTAGAGGGGACTTGTGTGGCTAGATTAGTTTAACTAGGGAAAACCTTTTTTTAACTATTTATTGTAAGTTTGGGAAAATTAATTGTTGACTTGTGAAATTAAGAGAGTGAGCTAAGCCTCCTCTTGTTGGATCTCCTTGCAACTGTCGATTTGTGAAATCAAGGGAGTACTCATTGAAGCTAAGCTTCCTCCCATTGGATCTTGCAACCTTCTCAACCCCATTCGAAGGATAAAGGTGAAAGAGGAAACACAAATTAGATTAGTGTTATTTTCTTGCCATCACATAGATCACACACCTGTCTCTCCATCTTGAACTCACTTAACTAATAAATCTAAGTGAAATCAATTTAATAAATTTTACCAAGATAACTCGCCAAAACATTTCGACAAAATATAGCGTTGGGGCTACAATTTCATTTGCTGGATTAATTTCAGGAACAAGCATTTACTTTTGCCAGTGATCTATTTTGTTATCTAATTTTTGTTATTATTTGCTTGTCTATTTTTCATATTGTATGTTGATGATTAATGTATTCGTGTAATTTAATTAACTCCTAGAATAATTTCTTGTTTGCTATAGCTTAATCATCCTTAATTGTTTTAGGGACTACCCGCTTGGCTTCACTAGGAGTTAGCCTAGATGGAGGAGTCGAGATTGAATGACACCAACTTGATTCGATACTTTTCCCCAAGGCCACACTTAGTGGATTAAAAATTTCTTCCACGTAACTTGAAGTTGTGGATTAGGTGGCAACTAGTCCCATGGTTCAAATGTGCCATCCTCCTATGCCATAATTCACATAAATCATTGCTGTTGATGCTATGTGCCAATGCATGAGTTGGTTGAAACATGAGCCTGTATAGTTTCCCATGTCTGATCCCGATCACTTTTTCTTTTGTGACACTAGATCCCTTAGTATGAATGAGTACCTGTCTATCTTAGAACACCACCTCATACCCCTGTCCTCTATGGTAGAAACTAATATCAACTTCTTCGTCGATCCCAGAACATACAATACATCCCTCTCTACCATGGGTACCTAGAACTCCCTTTAAAAGGATATTGCCCCACACCCAACTGCCTTGACCTTGGTATCATCTCCAAGCATTACCTCAAGATCCACACCACCCTATGCAAGATGTAAAGTGTTCACACAGAGCTATCATATGGTTGGAGGCCCCACTTTCTATTTAACAAACATTAGTAGATGATGCACTCATGGAAATCGACAAAGAAAACTCTCTCTCAAATTGAGTGGAAAACTTATCCACTTCAACTGAAGCTGCAATCTGCTTCTTCTTCTTCTTGTTAGGACATTGACATGCATAGTGCCCAAACTTATGACATGCAAAGAATTTGACTTTGCTCATGTCCTTTTTCTGTTCACCCTTTGACTTGGACCCACCTTTAGGATCTTTCTTGGACCTTCTATTGCCCTTTGCTGAGAGAGTAACATTTTCCTCATCATCCCCCTTCTATTGAACTAAATGACCTGAACCAAGTCTAAGCTTGTCCTGCATGAAATCGTACCGAAGTCTCTCTCACTTGGGCATGTTCTTGCTGGCACAACCCACGTGTAAAGCTATCCCATGGTTTAGAAAAACCATTCAAGGCTGTCATAACCAACTATGATTCCTCCACCTTCTCACCTGTTACCACAAAATCTAGTAAGAGTTAGAGAGGGAAACCCTACAAGAAAATAAGCTAGACTAAGTGTTGATAATGGGGCAATGCCCCATTGTCACCCCAACTAAGGCCCCTTGTTATTCACGGATTTTCATTGATGGGAGGAGTCCTAGTAGGATAGGATCACCTATGAAAGGTATTCTAAGGTTAAGGTATAAGGTTATAGGCTACAATCTCTCAATAAAGACTCAAATTTCAGGTACAAGGCTTTACTAAGAAGCAATGTGCTTTCTATGAGAGAGTTAGGAAGAAAATGCACAAAACCTAGGGTTTGTTGATTTTGCTAGAGTATTGGAGTTTACAAGTTTAAGGCAATAGGGAGAAAATGCTTCCTAAGCTATACTTCAACAAGTACAAAGTTCATACAACCTTCAAGGAAGCCCTCAAGTTGAGGAAGAGAAAGCTAGGGTTTCCCTCTTAGGGCAACACCTAAGGCAAGGGATTTTATGGAGGAAACTTAAGTGGATTCCCATCAAATTTATAGGTAGAGTAACCCAGACCCTCCACTTGATGTTTAGGTTCTCAAGCCTCCACAAGATCTATCCCCTAGAATTTCGCTCTAAGCCCTAGTTGATCTAGACTTATGCAGGAATGAAACATAATATAGATATAAACATAAACACATAGATGCAACAAAAATAAATCTTCATTCATTAATATCAAAGAACTAGAAGATGCTTACGTACAAAATGGAAATAAACTAGCTCGGACCATGGTAGCTTATCTATGAAAGAGATATGGCGACTACATGCCTATGAACTGTGATATAATGAGGCTTAAGGGCCTTTTTATTATTTCACAACAAAGGGAAACCCTAAGCAACCAAAACCCTAACCCTAGGAGATGGAATGCCAAGAGTTTGTGGGCCCCATTGGGGTTAGTTGGACAACCAACTTCATGGGGTCGTAACTTGGTCATGTGATCTTTGTTTGGTGCGTATGATACCTTGTTAGAGAGGTCTCTCTGAGGACTACAATATTTGCAGCAGACCGCTACCTATGGCTACGAGCTTGCTGCGGACCTCAAAAAAACGTCATTTATGGGGTCAAAACAACTCCAGAAGCTTAGGACCTGAAAAACTGCTAAAAATATTGAATTGTGCTATAATCAAGGTAATTGATGAAACCAACAGGAGCTCCAGGTGGAATAGGCAGGTGGCCACCTATATGATATATCCCCCTGAATCAGTCCTCCTTCCTTCGGAAGAAAGGGCCCCCATTGCGTGTAGAGCCTCCATGAGGTGAGGAAATTTTTGTTGAACCTTGTCCTAGTGAGCCACTTGCCCTGGTGAAGGAGTTGGCCTACTTTGACAAATCGATATAGTTGGATCTTCTGCTTGTGAGTGTTCTTGATCCGTGTCCATGATCCTATCAGTTGTGGTCTGTTAGATACAGCTTGGGTTGAGCTCTATTGGTGTTAGCTGCTCAACAATGTTTGATGTGTCCAACAATGGGGTAAAGTATGGCCGCAGCCAATCCACATTGAATACTAGGTGCAGGCCAAGGAACGGTGGAATGTTGAGCTCAAAAATATTACTCTAGAAGCTTAGGACCCGAAAAATTGCTAAAAAAAGTAAATTGTGCTATAATCAAGGAAACTGATGAAACCAGTAGGAGCTCCAGGTGGAATAGGCAGGTGGCCACCTATATCCTCCCTGAATCGGTCCTCCCCTCTTCTGAAGAAAGGGCCCCCATTGCGTGTAGAGCCTCCATGAGGTGAGGAAATTTCTGTTGAACCTTGTCCTTAGTGAGCCACTTGCCCTGGTGAAGGAGTTGGCCTGCTTTGACAAGTCGATATAGTTGGATCCTTTGCTTATGAGTGTTCTTGATCCGTGTCCATGATCCTATCAGTCATGGCCTGTTCGATACAGCTTGGGTTGAGCTTTGTTGGTGTTAGCTGCTCAACAATGTTTGATGTGTCCAACAATGGGGGAAAGTATGGTCGCAGCCAATCCACATTGAATACTAGGTGCAGGCCAAGGAACAGTGGAATGTTGAGCTCAAAAATATTATCTCCTACAACCTTAGTGATGGTGTAAGGCCCATATCAGAGTGGGCGAAGCTTATGGTGGGCCCCAACAAGACGCTCCTTCTGCAAATATAACCAAACTTTGTCGCCCACCTGGAATTTGTGTGGCACTCGATGCTGATCGTGATGCTCTTTGTACTTAGCATTTGCTTTGTCCAATATCTCATGGACCTACTGGCGAATGTGCTAAATGCGTTCAATGATGCTGGTAGCTCTGTCAACTTCGGACTGGATATGAGCTGCATCTAACTGGGTAGCAGCAAGTGGTATGGAAACATCAATGGGACATAGTGGCTAGAATCCCAACCCCACCTGAAAGGGGTTATGGCCAGTTGAGCTATGGAGAGCTCTGTTGTAGATGTGCTGGACATAGGGGATGATTTCCTCCCATATGCATGCATGCTTCGAGTTGTACATGTGCAGGATGTGCACGATCATCTTGTTGACGACCTCTCTTTGGCCATTAGTTTGGGGGTGGAAGGCCATGGACTTAGTGAGCTTGGTATCCAACAACGACTAGAGGCTTGACCAGAATGTACTTAGCAACCTGCTGTCTTGATTTGAGAGAATGGACTGTGGGATCCCAAAGTGTACCCATACTCGCTAAAGGAAGAGTTTGGCAGTGGCAAATGCTATGATACTCTTCTTGCAAGCCACCAGAATGGCCATGTTAGAGAATCTGTTGATGGCCATGAAAACATAGTCGTTGCCATGCTTGGTAGAAGGAAGGCCTGACATGTAAGCATTCCTCATTTTATGAATCAACTTTATTTTGGTCTTCAAGCTTCTCATCTTTTAAACACTTGATTTGTTCTAATATTTTTTTGTTGAGGTCTTTTAAACATAAATTCTCCTCTTCTTTCTTTGATAGCCTTTCGTTGAATTTTTTGTCAAAACTTTCTTTTTCTTGTTTTAACTTGTGGTTCTTAGTTTTACACTTTTTGACTTGTGCAAGAAGTTTCTCATTGTGGTTCCTTAGATGAAAAATTTCTTCATTGGATTCTGTTGATTTTGCATGAAACCGTTCTGTGAGATCTTTATATTTTTCTTTGAAGCTTCGCTCTTTTTTTGAAGTTTTGCGATTTCTTCTTTTAATTCTTTAATTTGCGTCTGGGCAATATATTAATATTCTTCTAAAGTAAACAATCTTCGACATTTGGGATCAGGTATTGTGCGATTTTTATAAATTGATAAATACTGATCTTCTACTCCACAAAATGGACATCTGATCCAAAATGTAGAGTTTATGTATGGAATCCATAATTTCTCTGTTCATCTTCGAATTAGTCTCTATTTTTTTTTTGTTGATAATTTAATTAATTAAATAATTTTAATTAATTAATTAAATATATATTTTTAAATAATTTAATTAATTAATTATATAGTTGGGAACTATATAATATAATTATTCCCTTAATATTATTACGTTTTTTATGAAATCGTATTTATTAGAATCAGGATTTTTGGATACGCCGGGGGCCATGTGAGAACAACGGGGGAGTGGATACTAGACAACACAGTTGCAGGGTTTGAGGAGATTGACTGACAGGCAACGGGGATAGCAGATTGTTGGGTAGGAGGACGCTGGTAGTAGGGTATGACGGCGGAGGCAAGATAGAGGTTGGATAGGTGAGAGGAGAAATTAGCCACGGTGGCTGGTCAAAGCTGCCTTGCGGGGCCCGATTATTGCGACAACGATTGGTCAAAACTGCCTTGCGGTGGCTCGACTGTTGCGATGGCAGTGGAATATTACAGGTCGGGTGATGGCTCAAGCAGGGCTAGAGAAGTGACAACTTGAACTCAATGGCTTAGATGAGTGCCACGCTTCCTGAGGTTCTGGTAGCTTTATAATTGTGGTGGTGACCGAATGTTCTTGTCTAAGCACAATTTTTGTGGTAGCGATCAGTTGGGTTGCACTTCGGGAGCAGTAGGTAAGTTTCTTTTAATTTTTAATTTTTGTTTTTGATCTTTTTTTTTGTTTTATTTATCTATATATATATTAATTTATAATTCCTCTTTTTAATAATCTCTTTCTTTTTCATAAATATATATATTGTTTTGTTTTTCTTTGTTTTTTATTATATTTTTTTGACTTTTTAATAATTTTTTGACTTTATATATATATATATATATATATATTTATATTATATATATATATATAATTTTTCTTTCTTTCTATATGTCGAAAGGCCTAGTAGCCACTGGTAGAGTGAAGAACCTCCCACTTTGTAGCGAAACACTTGAGTCTTGACGACAACATTGTTGATGGAGTTTGATGGTTAAACGTTGGGATCAGACGTGGCTCTGATACCAATGTAACAACCAAAAGTCGTATACGCAATGTAAATATTAAAATACTTTGTAAACAAAGACTTCCATCGTCGGACAATATTTGTAAAATGTATATTTTATTAAAGAATTGATGTAAGGTGGTTACAAATGAAAATGAGGGTCCTATATATATAGCCAGGTAAGTACCCTTTCACGAATAGGCATGTCTCTAAGACATGCCTTTTCATTATTAACAAACTAACCATTAGTTAATTTACTTATTATTTATTATTATATTTATATTATTATGATTATTATTTATTATCTTTTTTATATATTTTTACATAATTTATGTTCATAATAGGTGTTGTGGCCAGTTGAGTTATGGAGAGCTCTATTGTAGATGTGTTGGACATAGGGGAGGATTTCATCCCATAAGGGTGGATGTTTCGAGTTGTACATGCATAAGATGTGCACGATCATCTTGTTGACGACCTCTCTTTGGCCATTAGTTTGGGGGTGGAAGGTCATGGACTTAGTGAGCTTGGTATCCAACAACGACTAGAATCTTGACTAGAATGTACTTAGGAACTTGCTGTCTTAATCTGAGATAATGTATTGTGGGATCCCAAAGTGTACCCATACTCGTTAAAGAAAGAGTTTGGCAATGGTCAATGCTGTGATACTCTTCTTGCATGCTGCCAAAATGACCATCTTAGAGAATCTGTTGATGACCACGAAAACATAGTCATTGCCATGCTTGGTAGAAGGAAGGCCCGACATGTAATCGATGGAGATGGATTCCCAAGGCCCACTAGGTGTAGGCAAGGATGTATACAGGCCTTGTTTCTTGATTGTATGTTTGGCAATGGCGCAGGTAGTGCAGGATTTGGTGTACTTCCTAACATCCTGTCGAAGGTTCGGCCAATAAAAATACTTCTGCAGCACTGCCACTATTTTTTCTACCCCAAAATGTCCAGTGACTTGACTGTAGTGCGCCTCCCAAATCATTTTGGCATGCTTGCTTGAAGGAACACATAGGTGTCCCAAGTGGCAAAACAATGCGTCCTGGAGGTGAAAGTCTGGAACTTGCGTACCTTCCAGGAGTGTCTGGTATGTGGTGCCGAATTCTGGATCACTTTTGTAAAGATGTGGCCATCCCAAAGTCTAATGTCCACAAGAGTCAAGCACAGTGGTCAGCGCCATAACCGATGGTTGGTTGAGGCAATCTGCAACATTATTGGTGAATCCCTTCTTGTACTTAATGTTCAAATGGATTGTTGCAGATATGTGGACCATTTCTAGTGGCGATATTTCTACAACTTTGCTTGTGTTTGTATGAATTGTAGGGGTCAGTGGACTGTGTGGATGATCGTTTCCTTCCCTAGAATGTAATGCTTCCATTGTCAGCAGGCCCAGACAATGGAATACATCTCTTTGTCATAGGTGGGATACTTTCGGACTGTATCTGAAAGTCATTCATTGTGATATGCCACTGGATGCCTCAGCTGGGTGAGAAATGCACCAATAGCATAGTCAGAGGCATTTGTCTCAATTTCAAATGATTGCTGCAGGTCTAGTAATGTGAGCACTAGTGCAGAGCAGAGGCAATGCTTCAACTCAGGAAATGCCTTTTGTTGGGATTCAGACGAAAATAATTTTGCTTTCGCTCCACCCTTGGTAACTTGACTCAAAGGCCAAGTGATATGAGAGAATCCCAACACGTACTTGCGATAGAAATTGGTAAGACCCAGAAAGCTACGGGGCTCTGTTAGAGTGGTTAGGGTTTTCCAATCCCAAATAACTTGTATCTTGGCTGGGTCCACATGTATAGCCCGCTCATCAATGATGTACCCCAGATATTGAACCCGGATCATAATAAAAGTGCGTTTCTCTAAATTGGCACACAATTTGTGTTGTCGCAGGTTTTGGAGGACCTGCCGAATATGGTGTAGGTGTTATTCCCAACTCTTGTTGAAGATCAAGATGTTTTCCATTAGCGTCATGAAGGTTGCGCGGGCATTCGTCAACTCGAAAGGCATGACAAGCCATTCGAAAAGGCCCTCCTTGGATTTGAAGGCAATCTTCCACACATCGAAGGGTTCAATTGGTATTTGGTTATAACCGAACTTCAAGTCAATCTTGTTGAAATATTTTGCTCCCTTGAGCTAGTCCAAAAGGTCATCAATCCGTGAGATTGGATACCTATTCCAGACAGTGATCTTATTCAGTGCCCGATAGTCAATACAGAGCCTCCAGGTTTCGTCCTTCTTTTGTAGCAACATGATCGGGCTTTTGCTAGGTGTTTAACTTGGCCTAATGTGCCGTTTCTGTAACAACTCCTGAATCTAACTCTTGATTTCATTGTTCTCTAGAACAGAGCGTCCGTAGATCATTCCATTGGGTAGCGGCGCGCCCAGGGTCAGATCGATGGATTGCTTGGCCTGACCATGTAGGAGTACCCTTGTGGGTGAGGTGAAGATGTCCTTGTACTCATCTACGACCTTGTCCATCTGCTATTGTCGCGCTGAGGAGCCCTGTCTGAGGTTGTGGATGTGGCCACAATCTTCCTCTTTCTCTGAGGGTGAATCATAAGGAAGACAAATTTCTTGATTTGGGAAATGATCTTATTGCTTTGTTTAGCAGAGATCAAAGAGAAGGCGGTAGGCGACACTACCTCTCGTATCCTGTACAGTTTCTGACCCAAATTAATAGTAACAGAACGAGGTCTTGATTCATATAAAGCATGATGCTTCCATAGGTATGGTTGACCTAATAAAACATCACAGACTTCTAGAGGGGCAACATTGCACAATAACTCATCTGCAAAGGGCTTGATGCTATAAGGCGACACTGCTCGCATACACATAAATCTCACCCTTGGTGGAGCCACCCGATGGTGTACGACTGTGAATGCGACATTGTTGGCATATTCAATCCCTTAATGTTCTCGGCTAAGATCATGTTCTTCTTGCTCCCATTGTCAATGATAATTGCACCGACGAACTCTTTACCCACATCTGTGAGTGGAAGAGGCGCTCCCCTTCCTTTGGATCCTCAGGTTCTGCCTTTTGGAGCTTGGTGGTGGCTACCATCGCAGTGGGTTCTGTATCAATGATCTTCTTTCCCTGTTGGGTTTTGACTTATAATCAGAGCATGCATCCATCTATGAGTATTTTAGCTCGGCTAACAACGCTTGCTTTGCACGACATTTGTTTGTGTTGTGAGTGGGAGTTTTATGAAACTCACACCACTTGTCGGTGTCCTTTGCCTTTCCGTTATTATTGGCTTGTGGCTTCAAGGAGTTGTCCTGGGGGGTTGCGGCTTGGCTCTACCCTCTTCTCTGTGGTTTGGGGGCACCTTTGCTCTGCTTTGGGTTCACAAATCCAAAGTCTTGCTTCTTCTGCTTGAATTTCTGCTCAATCATGGCAGCATATCGATACGCTGCACCAAGTGAGGAGATGTCTAGGAACTCCATTCCTCCCGAATGTATTTGTGCAAACAACTGTGGTACTTGAGCACCAAATGTTTCTCAGAATCTTTGATACCCAACTTTGTGCGTAGGGTATGGAAAAGATTCGTTAGCTCATACACATCTTGATCCCTTTGTTGCCGCAACGTAGTCCATTGTATGTACTTGTCGTTATAGATCCCAATAGAGTAATATTGTTCCTTTACAACATCTCGGAAAGAGTTCCAAGAGGGTACTGCTGGAAACAGAGAGGGTACCTTAGTATGTTTCTCACAATAAATTTCCCACCATTCCTTGACATGGGGGGCGACTTTAAGCAGTGCAAAAGTAATTTTTTCCCTATCGGAGAAATTATGGATCGAAAAATAACCTTCCAGCAGATTTGGCCATTTATCTACAACATCTGCATCTATTTGACCTTTGAATATAGGGATATCGAAGTTAACTTGTACCTTGAAGGGGCGGTTCCTTCCAAGTGAGTGCTCGATGAAGATGTGTCGCTAATTGGCATCCGCCGTAAGTTCTGGGCAAAGTTGTCCATCATTTTGTTCCTTTGTCGTTCAATGGCTTCTTCGAGCAACAGTTTGATAAGACCTCCTACTCCCTTGTCTTTCTTTTCTTTCATCATGGGAGGTCATCGGTGTCGGCGGGGCCGGTCTTGCAAGGGCTCAACCAATTCAAGTCCCAACTCCTTATACCCCGACCTCGTTGGGGACATGTATAAAAAAATAGAGAAAGAGCAGACCACTCTGATACAACTGATCCACACTTATGTGGGAACGAAACATAATACAAATATAAATATAAACACAAAGATGCAACAAAAATAAATCTCATTTCATTAATATCAAAGATCTGAAAGATGCTTACATACAGAATGGAAATAAACTAGCTTGGGTGATGGTAGCTTATTTCTAAAAAGAGATGTGGTGATTACATGCCTTTGAATTGTGTTATGAGGCTCAAGGGCCTTTTTATTATTGCACAACAAAGTGAAACTCTAAACAACCAAAACTCTAACCCTAGGAGATGGAATGACAAGAGTTTGTGGGCCCCATTGGGGTTAGTTGGACAAGCAACTTCATGGGGTTGTAACTTCGTCATATGATCTCTGTTTGACACATACGATACCTTGTTAGAAAGGTCTCTCCAAATACTACAATATTTGCGGCAACCCCGTAGCTTTCCTATGGCTATATGGTTACGGGCCTGTTGAAGAACTAAAAAAAATGCCTTTTAGGGGGTCAAAACAACTCTGGAAGTTTAGGACCCGAAAAAATGCTAAAAATTAGTAATTTTGCTATAATTAAGGAAACTGATGAAACTAGTTGGAGGTCTAGGTGGAATAGGCGAGTGGCCACACATCTACCTAGATCACTAGTTTTGCCGTCCTAGCCTTAAAAAGGCCAAAATTTCAGGAGAAGAATTTATGGATGAGATGTGAGAATGATCACCAAGGATGCTGAAAATGTAGCAATGGAATGTCTTCTGGCTTGTGCCCTAGCCAATGAAGACCACGAATTAGTCTTTCTCTCACATGAGTGTGAATTCATAAGATAAATTTCAGTGACGATGAGTTAATTTCCAGTTTACTAGAATGGTCATCAAGTTTGCATGCGTAGTGTTGGAGCTTCAGTTTGTTGGAGTCTTCTTCAATTAGACTACAGGATGAGGTGGCAGTGACAAGTTTAGTTAGAATGAGTGAAGAGTTCAGTGTTTATTGGAGAGAGAATACCTTAAGAATTCAATGTTGATTGGAGAGAGAACGAGTTGAGTTCTCAGATAACACACAAACATAGCTTAAGGAAAACTCGTGACACTAGTGTGAACTACAAATCGAAGTTGGCCTCCTTGCGTGTATCAATTTCTATTGTGAAAGAGAAGGATAAAGGCACAAATTAATATATCATTCTTTGTGTGGAATGCCCATTATTGAGGAGCAAGAGTACACATATATTTAGGAGTAGAGGTGCTCAAGGATTGGGATTCGTAGAGTAGGTCGAGACTATCTTGAGCAAAGAACAATTGTGTGCAGGTCTTGTCAAAGTATGTAACTAGGTTTGGTCTTCATAAATATGAATTGTACTCTTGATTCTTGTATATTGTTAAAAGAAAGAAAAAATATTATTATTATTTTTGTATCATGGGTTTCATGCTGAAGGTCAATTTATTTGTAGGTCAAGCACCCAGTCAGTGCTTTTAGAGTTTGTCATAGAGTGAAGAAGTCAATAGAGCCATTGTATATGAAAGACCCCATTTGTTTTGATTTGGGGTAGCATTAGATGTGCTCTAAGCCTCAAATTTTGTAGGGAGGCTTGGGCATAGGTATTCCAAAGAACCCATAAAGTGTTTTGGTAAATTCCACCTAGAAGTGATTTTATTAAAATAATTAATATTTTTAATGGGGTTCCTAAGTCTAAACTTGGGAAATTGAAATATTAATGGATATTAATCTAATCAGGGTGAAATTTCTAGAAAAAGCCATGGATCAAGTCAAAACGATTTGAGCCTTTGATTATGTTTTAATCTAGGTCGTTGGTTGCCCAACATGAAGATATAAGAAGGGACTTGAGGGTTATTTGGAAAATACACTAAGAGATCAAGAGATCAAATTTTTGAAGTGAGAAGTTCTCAGGAGGAAGTTCGATTGAGGAGATCTCTTGCAGCAGAGGGGCAAGGATAGTTGGGTTGGAGGATCTTCTCTGGAACCTCGAATACTTAGCAGAGAGGTAGAGATACATCAAAGGAGGTAGCGTAGACCAAGGGAAGACTAACCCTGGGCCAGGAGGGCCCATGCAGTGCCAGAAAGGCCAACACAGAGGAATAACTTTCCTCCTGCAGAAATTTGAAACTTGTCGGGGAGCAGTCGAATCAATCGGAAAGGTTGACATCAGAGCTCTAGGAGGCAGTGAGACCCAGCGCAGAGTTGACATAGAGCCTCAGAGAGCTCCACGCAAGCCCACGTAGGGCCACGCAGTTACTGCAAAGGAGCAACGCAGTTGTAGCCGGGGATAGTCAGTTCAATTGCCAGATCAGAGGGATTTGCCGGGGAAGTGAGGTAATCTCACCAAGGTTTCTGCTAGTGTCTTTTTTTCTGTAACTGGATTGCTGGGAGGGCATCCAGAGTTGTATTCAGAACTGCTGCTTAATAATAATAAACCCTCAGAGCTACTGCACCAGTTTTCCCGCATTGGGTTTCTCTGAGGACTATTTTTCCAAAAATAACTGTCCTATGTGTTGCATTGTTCTTTCTAGCTCAGTATTTTGTTTCTGCAAATATATTAATTAGGTGATGGCTGCAGATGTATTTATTTCGAAATTTACCGTAGAAGACAATAAATAACTTGTATGATTTAATCAAATAGGAGAAGGAACATCAGTTTGCTGCAGTAGGGATTCCAATTTAGAAATTTTCACATGGTATCAGAGCTGTTGATGTGAAATAGGGAAGAGCAAATCTAGCACTGAAGCAAGGGCCAACTTGCTGCAACAAGCATCAGTTCGAATCCCCTGAGGGATTGCGCAGTTCTAGCCACGAGGGCTATGTTTTCATGGGTGTCTCTCTCAGAGTGAGCTGACAGGGAGGTAAGACTGTCGGATTGAGAATTTTCCAAGGCAGAGGGAGCCAAGCGGAGCCTTAGCGCAGAGCTAGAGGGACACAGTTTTTTGCAAGTTGAGTACTAGGCACAAAGGCCATCGGAAGAAGGAAGCATATCACATAGTGAGGAAATACTTCCTTATTGATTTCTTGTCGAGGAAATCATTATTTCTCATTTGTTGAGCAACAGAGGATAAGCAGACTTACCAACCCCATTAGGGAGTGCGTAAGGCAACCTAGGAGGTACGCAGTAGGGAGAAAGAGGGAGTTGTTCGACATTTTTCGGAGAATATGGTAACTAATGGCTTGAGGGATCAGGACAGGTTGGACGAAGCCTCCAACTACGTCATTTGGAAGGTTAGAATGCCTTCCCTTCTAGATGAGCATGCCCTCAAGACGTATGATGATAGTGTGGTAGTTGTCCGTGCAGATGCAGATCCGCTAAAGAAGTACAAAGCTGAGATGACGAAGGCAAAGAGGATGATCTTGGATGGAGTGAAGGATCACGTGGTATGTCACATTGCTAGCAGAGTGACTGCTAAGGAGATGTGGGATGCCTTAGCCACATTGTATCAGGGACCTTCTGAGCAATGGAAGATGTACTTAGAACAAAAGTTGAGATCTGTGCAGATGCAAAAGGGAGAATGTGTGGATCCATTCCCCACGAAACTAAAGGAGACCTGTGATGAGTTTTCAATTACGGGGCACACACCTCAAGATTCAGAGTTAGTGAGACTGGCTCTAAATTCCGTATAGGATGAATGGCAAGTCTTTGTCTAGAGTATCTTGGGCAGAGCAACATTTCCAAATTGGGACAAGATGTGGGTAGCTCTGAAACAAGAAGAGTTGAGGAGAGACTTGGTCAAGGTGAAACTTGACATAAGCAACATCAATAGTGGGTTGAAGCCCAAGGAGGAGGAGGAGAATGCAACCCTTGCATCGAAGGGGCAGTAGGGGCAACAAAGACGAAAGAAAGATGTCTCCAAGGTGAAATGTTTTAGATGTGGCGAAATGGGCCACTATGCATCCTAGTGTCCTTTGAAGAAAAAGGACAAGGATGAGAAGCATGATCCTAAGGTTGCATCCGCAAAGATCGAACAGGAGGAGGAGTTTGCCATGACAGCCAAGATACCTCCAGGAGGGAGGTGGGTTGGTATAAAATTGTAGTTCAATAGAGCTACTGATGGGCAGGATCCTTGAGGAGCCCACCTCTTGGATCGTCACCTCGCTATGGAAGCACATGATCAGTAGTAGCAGGATGGTGGAGTTTCAATTGGTGCCATGGAGTGTTGACTCAATAGATGCAGTGGCTAGGAGAGCCAGAGACTGAGCAACACAGAGCAGTGAGGCAACAGTGCAAGGAGGCACAATGTAGAGCTTCAATGACATAGTGGCTTCTGTGGTAGAATGAGACTAGCAGTAGTTAGGATGTCAACACTGAGGAGTAGCCACTGGATACTTGTCCAGTGGTTGGTGTTTTTCAGTTGCTTCCCTTAGCAATTGAGTTGCAGTACGGATGTAGTGTTAGCAGTGGTAGTGCTAACAACATAGCAAATGCAACATTTTAGAGGGAGTTGCAGTAGGGATGTAGCATTGGCATTGGTATTGTCAAAGGAAACAGTACAGTAGCAGCAATAATGCAGTAGTTGGTGGACAGTATGTTAGACATCAACAACGCAGAGACGATGCTTCAGAGTCAGAGCAACATGCAGAGAGGCAATGTATTGCTAGAACACATTCCTCGCTAAGAAGGAATGTTGATTTGGGGTAACGTCAGATGTGCTCTACACCTCCAATTTTGTAGGGAGGCTTGGGCACATGTATTCCAAAGAACCCATAAAGCGTTTTGGGAAATTACACTTAGAAGTGATTTTATTAAAATTATTAATATTTTTAATGGGGTTCCTAAGTCTAAACATAGGAAAATTAAAATATTAATGGGTATTAATCTAATCAGGGGTGAAACTTCTAGAAAAAGCCATGGATAAAGTCAAAACGATATGAGCCATTGATTATGTTTTAATCTAGGCTGTTGGTATTCTAACAAGAAGATATAAGAAGGGACTTGAGGGTCATTTGAAAAATACACAGAGAGATCAAGAGATCGAATTTCCGAAGTGAGAAGTTCTCAAGAGGAAGTTTGATTGAGGAGATCTCTTGCAGCAGAGGGGCAAGGATAGTTGGATTGGACAATCTTCTCCGGAACCCCGAATACTTAGCAGAGAGGCAAGATACACTAGAGGAGGCAGCGCAAACCAAGGGAAGGCTGACGCTGGGCCAGGAGAGCCAACGCAGTGCTTGACACAGTGCTAGAAGGGCCAGCATAGAGGAATAACTGTCCTCCTGCTGAAGTCCAAAACTTGTCTGGGAGCAGCTGGATCAGCCGAGAAGGTTGATGTCAGAGCTCCAGGAGGAAGTGAGACCAAACGCAGAGTTGATGCAGAGCCTTAGAGAGCTCCACGCAGGCGCATGCAGTTATTGCGAAGGGGCAACATAGTTGTAGCCGGGGATTGTCAGTTCAATTGCCGGATCAAAGGGTTTTGCCGGGTGAAGTGAGGTAATCTAACTAAGGTTTCTGCCAGTGTCTTTTTCTCTGTAACTGGATTGTCGTGAGGGCATCCAGAGTTGTATTCAGAAGTACTGCTTAATAATAATAAACCCTCAGAGTTATTGCACCGGTTTTCCAGCATTGTGTTTTTATAGGGATGATTTGTCCAAAAATAACTGTGTCCTGTGTGTTGCATTGTTCTTTCTTGCTCAGTATTTTGTTTCTGCAATTATATTAATTAAGTGAAGGCTGCATATGTACTTACTTCGAAATTTAATGTAGAAGACAGTAAATAACTTGTATGATTTAATCAAGTAGGAGAAGTAACATCAGTTTGCTGCAGTAGGGATTCCAGTGTAGGAATTTTCACAGTTGGGAACTTTAAAACAAGTCGAGCTTCAAGCAGTGAAGGTGACCTCAATAGAGTTGTTCGAGCCTCATAAGAAGACTATATATAAGAATCCATTGACCTCATTTAGGGAGCATCCAAGCAGTTCATTGAAGCACATGAAAGGCAAGGAATACCTAGCGAAGAGAAAGAGAATAAAAAGGGAGAAGAAAGGGAAGTATTTAAGGACTATTTTTGGTTCATCATCCTTCAAACATGCGAGATTAGGGCATCATTGTAACTGCGCTAAGACCGAACTGTAGAGGTGTCAAAGAGGCTGAATTTTGGTACTAATAAAACCTACTTTGGAAGCCGAGTATCGAAGAAGAAAAGATCAAACTAAGTGAAGGAGAAAAAGGACCCTATTTTTCCCTACATAGTTCACACGTGCAAAAATCACAAAGATTGTAGGAGGTTGAGAATTGTAGTTCTAGGAGGACGAAAAGTTGTAGAACTAAAGGAGCCAAAATTTGTTGCATGGGTCAAAGTGGTGCCAAAGAAAAAGTGTTTGACTTGCGTTGAATTTGTGAAGCAAGTTCATCATGGAGAAGCTGACTTGGTCTTGAAGGAGTTTTTGTAAAGGTTCTTAGGTCTTGGAATTCGTCATTTGAAGATTATATAAGAAGAGAAATATTCTTGTGGGTGTTTCTCTCAAGAGGAGAGGTTTGTGCCTTGGCTAGAAGCTTGCAGTTTGTGTCCTCTTGTCTCATTGATCTTCATAGTTTGGTAGCTGTTTGATGATAAGAACATGATAATAATTGAGAGAAAGAAGAAATTAAATACAAGTACATGAAGTTAAGCAAAAGAACATCACAAATAGTTATCAAAGTAAGAGAAATCACCCTATTCTAGCTTCCCTTGATTTCTCAATGGGGTTGAGATCAAGAGTAGGGTCGAGAGCTTCTTCTTAGGGGCAGAGAGTAGTGATCAAGTTAGGCCGAGATCAATTATAGAGCTGCGATTAGTGAGGAGAATCCTAATGCTTTCTCAATGGAAAATTGTTACCTGTAGTAGTAGTAGGATTTGTAATAGATCCATTTGCTCAAAGAATAATCAATAAAAGACCAGAACAAAGAAATAAGGTTTTCCCTTTTGGGTTTTTTGGGTAACACAAGTGTGTCAATTTTGTGTGCATGTGTTTTTACGTTTGGTTTTTTTCGTTGCTTATTGATTGCTAAGAAACTTTGTATCTTGGAGAATGTAAAATTGGTTTGAGTTTCCAGTTTCCTTGTTTTTAGTAATTCATCTAAGTAGTGTGTGTTCAGAAATCTTGATCGAGGTGGATATTGGTGGCCACCCGCTTATTCTACTTGATCCCCCACCATTGTTTTTTTTAGTTTTTTAGTTTCCTTATTTATAGCACAATTTACTATTTCCGACAGCTTTTTGGGTCCTAAACTTCTGGAGCTGTTTTGAGGCCCTAAATAACGTTTTTTTGGGAAAACTAGGGCTAACATTGGTTATAGATTGATGTTGGCTTATCAAAAGTTGTAGTTCTCGGATAGATCTTTCTAGCGAGGTATTGTGCGCATCAAATGAAGATCATATGCCAAAGTTACAACCCCGGGAAGTTAATGTACCAATTTACCCAAATATGGCCCATAGTTTGGTGCTTCATCTCGTAGGGTTAGGTTTTTGGATGTTTAGGGTTTTCCATTGTTTCTCAATAATAAATAGGTCTTTGAGCCTCATTTTAACACAGTTCAGAAGCATGTAGTCGCCACATCTCTTCTCAGAGATAAGCTACCATCGCTTGAGCTAGTCTTATTTCCATTCTGTTTGGAAGCATATTTCAATATTTGATATTAATGAAATGAAGTGTTATTTCTGCAACATTTCTATATTTATGGCTATATTTGTAACTTGTTGGGTTCCTGTTTAAATCCGGATCAATGGTATCATAGCGATTTGCTCTTTCTCGGTTTTTCTTTGCATGTCTCCAACGAGGTCGGGATATAATGAGTTAGTGTTGAAGAATCTAGGGCAAATTAGATGGTGTGATTCTTCTCAACTTGATAACAATTTGTGGAGTCTTTTTACTTTTTCCCGTTCGTTTAATCTTCTTTTTCTTCTTATTAATGCATGTGTGTGTACTTCATCAAACTACCACCAAAAACATAAGAACAAGAACACAAGATATTGGCTCTCTGCCAGGGCCAAAACCTCTCTTCTCTTGAGAGGAAAACGCTTTGGTAAATTTCTCTTATTGAAGCTTCTTATTGATCAATGCCAAACCCTAGACCCTTGACCGAAATATCTTCCAAGCACACGTCAAGTGCTTCCGTTTCTTTGCATTATGTTTCCCTGACACTTTGTCTACCTCCTTCCGACACTTCGTTCCCTGATACTTTGTCCTTCTTCCGACAATCCGTTCTTCTTTCCATTGTATGTGGAACTTTTACAGGAGATACTTTTACTTAGTGATATCCTTCACCTAAGGATACTCATTCCTTCTCTTGATCATCCGAGTTCCTTCTTGATGTATGGTGGAAGGCTTAGAGTGACAACACTGCAATCATAATTCTCGCACGTGTGAGAGGTACCCTAGAGAATTAGGGTCCTTTTCCTTCGCTAGAGAGACAGGCTTGTTCACTTGACTTGAGAGGCCATATAGGCCTAATTTCAAACCCAACCAGCACTAATTCATGAACTGTTTGATTCTGTTGTCATACCCGTAGACTTACCCTCCTCTTTTTCGCTCGTGTGACTGTTTCTAGCCCTAGAAACAATCCTCTTCACTTTGACCTTCTTCCTTCTTCCTTCGCTTGTCTTGGAGACCCTTTAGACTAGGCTTTCCCTTCTCTTTGTTGGCTACTTCCCTTCGTTGATTTCAGAGCTACTTCATTTCGTTGTAATGGAGTGGTCAACCTCTATTTATAGAGCAATGTCCCTCCTTTTAGGCTGACTAGAAGGCCGACATGTTAACTGTTTGTAGGCCGACTCATTGAGCAGACTTCAGATGGTTTCTATGGTGGTGTAACATGCTTGAAGGAGATACTTTGATGGTGCCTTTGCATAGAAGGAGAAATTGACTTTGCTTGCAGGTATTCTTTTGACCTTATTACATAATTATACATGGTGTAACATGCCCTTAAGGTCTTATACCTTTTCTTTTGACTATTTGAGTCACCAATAGCACTTTAACTTGTGCTAGACCTATTTCCATGAGCAAGAAACTCATTGACATATATTATAAAAATAATATTTATTTTTTTGAACAAATACAAATATCAAAAATACATAAATGAAGACCGAACCTAGTTACATTTTCTTCAATAGTTAGGGCTCGATCTGGTTGAACCTTTGCAGTATTAGCCTCGCAAACCCCGACGACTGCCCATGGGGCAAGAGAAGAAAGACGAGGGAGCAAGAGATCCTATCAAAATATTGCTCGAGGAGGCTCTCGAGAAACAAAGGAACGTGATGATGGATAACTTTGCCTAGATCCTTCAACGGTTGCCCACTCGCGGCACATCCACATCCCATAATCACTTTAGAGGTTCCACTCCTTTTAAGGTACAAGTAAACTTTGACATTCCCATATTTGAGGGCTAAATAGATGCAGACGCCGTAGATAAATGGTTAAATCTGCTAGAAGGATATTTTTTTTGTTCACGATTTTTCCAATCGGGAAAAGATTATTTTTGCTCTTCTCAAAGCCGCCCCCCACGTCAATGACTGGGGGGAAACCTATTGTGAGCAGAAGGATGAAAGTGCGCCGTCACTATTTTCAGCCGCACCCACTTGGAATTTGTTCCGGGACGCCATCAAGGAGTAGTACTACCCTGTCGGGAGCTATGAGGATAAATACAGTGTTCCACGGGGACTTGGCCCCCCCCCCCCCCCAGGGGTCTAGTTTCCTCACTCCCTCGCGCTCCGGGGACTTGGAGACGAGTAGGGGATGTTTCCCCACACTCCCAAAATGGAGGAAACTCAGACGTGCCAGGGAAACGTATTTCCCTTCCTAGGGGGCGTTTTTCCGAAAAGGGGACATGGGGGACATGGGGGGGGGCCGTGGGGGTACGAAGGGGGGGCGAGAGGGGGAGTGGGGACGAGGCGGGGACGTGGCACACCTTTAATGCATTAAAAACCATTTTAATTAACTAAATGATGAACTTAATCTTTAATTAAGAGTTAATTAACGTTTAGGGTTTTGGAAAATCGTTGTTTCATGTTATAAAATCGGCACCTTGAACCATGAACAACACACTCATAGTCTTTGCAAGTTCGCTGGCGCTCCACTCACAGCGTTGGATTTCATTGTTCGGATTCATCATTCTAGAACTCCTCCCTCCCTCTGGTCGAGCGTCCTACAAGCAGCAGCTGACAACTCCCATTGAGCATCGTGCGAGCAACACCTCCCTTCAAGCATCATGCGAGCAGCCTGCGTGCGAGGAGTAGACTGCTACAACTTAACAGGTTAGTAACAGTTCATTTCATGAGCTTTTGCCACTGCCACCTGCGTAACTGCATAAGAATGCTTTTGGACAATCATCACAGCGTCTGTCTCAGAGCAGTGTCAACCAAACTTGAGTCCTGACTGTGCTGAAGAGTGTGAGTTGAATGCAGCTTCTCAATGTGTACAATGTATATATTGTAATGAGTCACGACCCTTTGCAATTCCACGATGGAATCCATGAAACAGAAAAATAAATTCCCTCGCTCTAGAACTTCACTGTAGTAACTTAAAGTTTTATGTCAAGAACTAGTTTGGTAATTAACAAGCCTCTCAGGTTGAGTCGAAGTGCCAAAAATGACTTATTTAAATATTTT
>APFE030493738.1:64932-83389 GCA_000404065.3 Pinus taeda | reverse complement strand
ACAGACTTATCTGTTTTTCAGGATTTCAGGATTAGGGGATTGCAATGTTTCCATTGAATTTTATCATGTACTAGGGTGTGGAACTTGTATTTAATCAAGAGAACCAAGCCCTCTATGCAGGGGAGACTCCCAATAATGAAGAGCTTGTAGGGTACTAGGGTATGAAACTTGTATTTAATCAAGAGCACTAAGGTCGTTCAACTATGTAGGAGAAGACTCCCAATCAAGCACGAGACAAGAAATTAGAAATTTCTCGTCGCTGATTTTGAATATTTCTATTTTTTTTATGTGATCATTCATGAGTACATGTGATGTAAATGTAGAGACTTATAGTTTATGCATTGACAATTGACAATTTTATCATAATGTAATAAATCAGAATGTGTCATATATGCTTTATGATTGCACATATTTCTTAAATGTCCTATTATATATATATATATAATATATATATTAATATATATATATTTCACGTTTCCCCGTTCAAAATTTGGGGAGGTCGCGTTTCGTATCGCTTCCCATTTCGGAAACTCATACCCGTTTCCCCGTTTCGTGCAACTTAGCAAGAGACACAAGATGTGGCGGCCTGCTAGGGACAAACCCCAATATGGGGAAACCCTTTGATCAATTCTTCTTTAATCTTCAATAGTTCAGCAGAGAGAAATAGTACAAATACATAAATATGTAATTTTGTAACAGCGGCAACAAACCCTAACCAGCAAAGTCAAATCTGGTCAAACAAGATGAAATTGACCTTCAATATGCTTAGTCAAATTTCCGGTCATGCAGTCCTCCAATGGCAAGATGAAGCAGCCCATAAACAATCTCAAAACCACAGTCAAACTGCAGTCAACTAAAGTCAACCTGCTGCCACAAACTATGGCAGTCAACGCTGGCCAAACCAGAGGTCAGATTGTCTCAGTTTGCATGCCAAAAACTACGGCCTACCTAGGAGAGGCAGCCACACCAAAATTGCACTCCTAAAAAGTAAACGCTTGGTCAACGATGGTCAAAGCGTCTTGTTGCAGCTTTTGCATCCTCCTTCCTTGCCCTTTTGCATCCTCCTCCTTCCCACGTGTGAGCTTCTCTTCCTCGCATGTAAACCCAATTAGCTAAGGAGAGAAGAATGTGTGAGAGATCAGAAGAGTGAATAATGCCTCAACCTCACTTGTATTTATATGATATGCTGGGCATGTGTGCCATGCATTTCACTGTTGGTCGACCTTGACAATTTGTTAATTAAATACAAATAAATTCATATTTCCATAAATACTTGTCGGAATCGGATGATCGTTAAATCAATCCTACACCTCTCAATGAGAAGAATCAAGGAAAAATATCAGCTGTCGTAAATAAGATGACCAGTGTTCCACGGGGACTCCCCCCCCCCTAGGGGTCTAATTTCCTCGCTCCCCCACGCTCTGGGGACTTGGGGAAAGTAGGGGATGTTTCCCCACGCTCCCAAAATGGAAGAAACTCAGAGGAACGTGCCAGGGAAACGTTTCCCTTCCCTAAGGGGGCGTTTCTGAAAAGGGGGACATGGGGGGGCGTGGTGGGACGAGAGGGGACGTGGGGGGGGTGAGGGGGGACGTGGCACACCTTTAATGCATTAAAAACCATTTTAATTAACTAAACGCTGAACTTAATCTTTGATTAAGAGTTAATTAACGTTTAGGGTTTTGGAAAATCGTTGTTTCATGTTATAAAACCGGCACCTTGAACCATGAACAACACACTCATAGTCTTTGCAAGTTAGCTGAGCGCTCCACTCACAGCGTTGGATTTCATTGTTTGGATTCATCATTCCAGAACTCCTCCCTCCCTCTGGTCGAGCGTCCTACAAGCAGCAGCTGACAGCTCCCATCGAGCATCGTGCGAGCAGCACCTCCCTTCAAGCATCGTGCGAGCAGCCTACGTGCGAGGAGCGGACTGCTACAGCTTAACAAGTTAGTAACAGTTCATTTCATGAGCTTTTGCCACTGCCACCTGCGTAACTGCGTAAGAATGCTTTTGGACAATCATCACAGCGTCTGTCTCAGAGCAGTGTCAACCAAACTTGAGTCTTGACTGTGCTGAAGAGTGTGAGTTGAATGTTGCTTCTCAATGTGTATATATTGTAATGAGTCATGACCCTTTGCAATTCCACGATGGAATCCATGAAACAGAAAAATAAATTCCCTCGCTCTAGAACTTCACTGTAGTAACTTAAAGTTTTATGTCAAGAACTAGTTTGGTAATTACAAGCCTCTCAGGTTGAGTCGAAGTGCCAAAAATGACTTATTTAAATATTTTTTACACTAGGTTGGCAAGATCTGAAATACGATTGTTGCTAATTAGTCCAATGGGTTTGATCTATGGAAAGACAGGCAGTTTAAGTTCCACGTCCCCAAAAATGGCTTCTTTTGCCACTAAGTTAGCAAGATCTCAAATTAAATTGCATAGTATATTTAATAAATAGTGTCTGTATCATTATTGATTGTATTAGGAATTGTATACAAAAGGTAAAATACCTAAAAAAAGTCAGTGAATTAATACAATTTGTTGAAAGTGCAAGCTAGGAAAACCAAGACCTTGAATCGGTTCAATATGGGCTCTCCCCGTTCATTGTGATAGTAGGTTTAGGAAAAGAGCCTATTGTCACATGTTCTGAAAAGTGGATCTGACTATTTTGTTTCCAGGAACCAATTAACCACAAGTATGGGTGAAAAATTCGACTTGTAAAAACTTAAAACACTGCCTCCTTGACTACCATGCGTTGTGTTGATGAGACCTGACTGAAATATAATATTGTTGATATAATAAGACCTGATTAAAATACAGAATGTTAATATTCCACCAGCCACCCAACTACTTTCCTATATGATTTCTCAAAATTTTTCCTTGACATCTAATTTTGATCCCATGAGAACTTAAAGGGTTCAAAATATACATTCGCTCAAAGAAAGAAACTCGCAGGATCTGTAAAATGGACATTGGAAACTAACTAAGCAGTTTAACAACATGAAAAGAAGAAAGTAACTTCCACTTACGTGTCTATCATTTTTTGCATGAGATTGCCGATGGAAAAATCTAGGGCACAAGGTTATGGTTGTCGCAATGGTTACCTGGGAACTGAATAAACAATAGACAGTCAGCCTATTACTATATTAGGCCTATGGTGACTGGTCTTTACCTGTGGAAAAAGCATCCAGGTTCCGTTTAGTCCAAGTTCCAAAAATGATTTCTTTTAGACTTTTTCTCTAGGTTAGCAGTATCTAAAACAGAATTGTGAAGGTATATCAGATCTATGGGCTAGTCCTATGGAAGCATTGCCAAATAGGCTATTCATATATTAATATTATTAGTTGAAAATCTACGGCTTGCCTAACTAATATGTCAAGAACTTATAAGTCCAGTTTCTCAAAATCATTATACATAATCCACTATAGTTTTGAGTTCTCTCTATGTTTAAGTTTTATATTAATAAATTATATTTTATATTTATAAATTTTTAAGACCCTGACGCTCCTGCACGTTTCCTAAAAAATGGTAGGGAGCTTTTGCATAGGTCGCTCCCGCGCCCCCTCGGTCCCTCGCCCCCTCGTCCTGGAACCTTGGTGGAACACTGGATAAAAACATAAAGTGGACCATGCTGCGGAGGGACCAAGATATGCCAGAGTTTACCAATGTTTTTCATACCCTTCACACTAAGTTGAGTATCAAGGATTTTGAGAAACATTTGGTACTCAAGTATCGCGGCTACCTGCAAAAGTACATCCAGGATGAGATGGAGTTCCTGGACATCTCCTCCCTCAGCACGGCGTATCAATACGCTGTCAAGGTCGAGCAAAGTTTGAAGAGAAGAAGCGAGACTTTGGTTCTGCGAATTTGAAGCAAGGGAAAGGTGCCCCCAAGTTGCAAAACAAAGGACAAAGCCAAGGCAGGGTGGCCTAGGACAACCTGGAAAAGTGGTAATCAAAGAACAACACTGCAAAGCCAAACAAGGACACGAGAAAGTGGTGTGAGTTCCATAAGAGCTCCACTCACAACACAAGTGAGTGTCGGGCCAAGCAGTCACTGGTGGTCGAGCTGAAGGCTTCGGAATCAGATGCATGTTTCAACTCTGAGTTAGAACCCGACAAGGGGAATGACAAAGGGAAGTAGATTATCGATGCGGAGCCCAACACCACTGTTGCCACCATGAAAATCCAGAAGGAGGAACCTGAAGATCTAGAGGAGTGCCTCTTCAACTCCCAGATGTGGGTAAAGCGCTCTCCGCTATAGTTCATTATCGACAGCGGGAGGCAAAAGAACCTTATTTCAGCAGAGGTCGTGAAGTGGCTCAGCTTATCGACCACTACACACCCACAATTGTATACCATTGGGTGGCTTCACCAAGGACGAGATCCTCACCAGTGCCACCTTCCATACAACATCAAGCTCTTCACAGATGAGGTATTATGTGACATTAATCCCCTTGATGTTTGTGATGTATTATTAAGCCAACCATACTTGTGGAAGTGACATGCTGTGTATGAGTCAAGGCCTAACGCTGTTATTGTTACCTTGGGAAATAAGTTGTACAGGATATCAAAGGTAGCACCACCTACTGCCATTTATTTGGTTACTGCAAAACAATGTAGTAAGCTCATTTCCAAAACCGGGAAATTTGTCTTCTTGATGATATGCCCTCAGCGAAAGAAGAAGACGATGGCCACGACCTCCATACAGGGCCTCTCCGCATGACAACAACAGATGGACAAGGTCGTGGAGCAGTACGAGGATATATTCATCTCCTGCGCAAGGGTGCCTCTGCACTGTCAGGTCAAGTACTCCATCGATCTAACCCTAATGGACCAGTCTATCGGCGCTTCGTTAAGGAGAAAAACGAAATCAAGAGGCAATTTCAGGAGCTGCTGCAGAAAGGTCACATCTGACCGAGTTCATCGCCCTGTGGGAGCCCAATCGTGTTAGTATAGAAGAAGGATGGGACTTGGAGACTCTGTATTGACTATTGGGTGCTGAACAAGATCATTGTTCGGAATAGGTACCCGATCCCACAGATTGATGACCTTTTAGACCAACTCAAGAGGGGAAAATATTTCAGCAAGATCGACTTGAAGTCTGGATATAACCACGTACCAATCGAACCCTTTGATGTGTGGAAGACTGCCTTCAAAGCCAAGGAGGGCCTTTTTGAATCGCTGGTTATGCCTTTTGTGTTAACGAATGCTCCTGCAACCTTCATGAGGCTGATGGATAACATCTTGCGGCCATTCACCAACTCATTTGTAGTGGTATACTTGGATGACATCCTGATCTTCAGCCAGAGTTGGGAAGAGTAGCTCCACTACATCCGACAGGTTCTCCAAACACTGCGTCAACACAAGTTGTGCGCCAATTTGGAGAACTGCACTTTTGGCATGACCCAGGTTCAGTATCTAGGATACATTATTGATGAACAGGGGGTGCAAGTGGATCCAGCCAAAATCCAAGTCATTCAGGTTTGGCCAGCCCTAACCACTCTGATAGAGCTCCACAACTTTCTAGGTCTTGCCAATTTCTACCGTAGGTTCGTGTTGGGGTTCTCTCATATCATTTGGCCCTTGAGTCAGCTCACCAAGGGAGGAGCAGAAGAAAAATTATTTTGGTCTGAATCTCAATAGAAGGCATTCGCAGAGTTGAAACATCGCCTCTACTCTGCACCAATTCTCACATTACCAGACTTGCAACAACCATTTGAGATCAAGACAGATGCCTCTGACTATGCTATTGGGGCAATCCTTTCTCAACAGGGGCATCTAGTGGCATATCACAGTGAGACACTTTCAGACACAGTTCAGAAGTATCCCACTTATGACAAAGAGATGTATTCCATTATGCAGGCTTGCCGACAATGGAAGCATTACATTTTAGGGAAGGAAACGGTCATCCACACAGACCACCGACCCCTACAGTTCATACAGACGCAAGGGAAGTTGTTGAATGATCGCCATCAGAAGTGGTCCACATACTTGCAACAGTTCCATTTGAATATTAAGTATAAGAAGAGCAACACCAATAATGGTGCAGATTGCCTCAGTCGACCATTAATCATGGCGTTAACCAACGTGCTCAACTCTTATGGGCACGAGACTTCTGATTGGCCATTTCTTACAAAAGCAACCCAAAATTTTGCCATGCATACCAGACGCTCTTGGAGGGTCAACAAATTCTAGATTTTCACCTCTAGGATGCCCTGTTATGCCACCTGGGACACCTTTTTGTTCCTTCTAGCGAGCGTCCCAAGATGATTTGGGAAGTGCACTACAGTTGGGTCGCTGGGCATTGTGAGGTCGAGAAAACGGTGGCAGTGTTGCAAAAATATTTCTATTGCCTGAATCTTCGACAGGATGTTGGGAAGTACATCAGATCCTGCACTCCCTGCACCATTGCCAAATCGACCATCAAGAAGCAAGGCCTGTATACTCGTTGCCTACCCTTAGTCGACCTTGGGAATCCATCTCCATGGATTAAATGTTGGGCCTTCCTTCTACTAAGCATGGCAACGACTGTGCTTTTGCGGTCATCGACAGATTCTCGAAGATGGCCATTATGGCGGTCTGCAAGAAGAATATCATAGCAGAAGCCATTGCCAAACTCTTCTTTGAATGAGTGTGGGTACACTTTGGGATCCCACAGTCTATCATCTTAGAACGGGACAACAGGTTCCTCAGTACATTTTGGTTCAGTCTCTGGTCGATGCTAGATACCAAGCCCACAACTTTCCATCCCCAAACTGATGGCGAGACAGAGGTCGTTAACACGATGATAGTGCATGTACAACTCAAAGCATCCACACACATGGGATGAGAGCCTCCCTTATGTCCAACACAACTATAACCGTGCTCTCCACAACTCGATTGACCACAACCCTTTTCAAGTGGGCTTGGGATTCCAACCACTATGTCCCATTGATGTGGCCATATCATTTGCAACTACTCAGGAAGATTCGACTCATGTCCAGTTCGAAGCCTACAAGGCAAGCAACTTCATTGAGCACATCCAACACATCTGCCAGCAGGTCAACGACATTCTGGAGAAATCAAATGCCAAGTACAAGCAACAACATGATCAACATCGGGTACCACACTAGTTTCAGGTGGGTGGCAAAGTCTGGTTGTATTTGTAGAAGGAACGCCTTATCGGAGCCTATTAGAAACTCAAACCACAATGATATGGTCCTTACACCATTACCAAGGTTGTGGGAGAAAATGCATTTGAGCTCAACATTCCCCCATTCCTTGGCCTGCACCTAATATTCAATGTGGATCGCCTTCGACCATACTTCCGACCATTGCTGGACATATTAGACATGGTAGAACAACTCACACCTACAGAGTTAAATCTCAACTGCATGGAACAAGTCACAACTGATCGGATCATGGACACACAGATCAAGAACACCCAACAACAAAAGCTTCAACTATATCAAGTTGTCAAAGCAAGTCAACTCCACCAGGGCAAGTGGCTCACCAGGGACCGAGTTCCGCAAAAGTTTCCTCATCTCATGGAGGAACTCAATGCAATGGGAACCATTGCATCCTAAGGGGGGAGGAATGATCCAGGTGGATATTGGTGGCCACCTGCCTATTACACTTGGCCCCCACCATTGTTTCTTTCAGTTTTTCAGTTTCCTTATTTGTAGCACAATTTACTATTTTTGGCAGTTTTTTCGGGTCCTAAACTTTCAGAGTCGTTTTGAGGCCACTCGAAAGTTGTATTCCTTGGATAGATCTTTTTAACGAGGTATTGTGAGCGTCAAACAGATGTCATATGCCAAAGTTACGACCTCGGGAAGTCGATGTACTAATTTACCCAAACAGGGCCCATAGCTTGATGCTTCATCTCCTAGGGTTAGGTTTTTGGATGTTTAGGGTTTTCCATTGTTTTTCAATAATAAAAAGGCCTTTGAGCCTCATTGTAACACAGTTCAGAGGCATGTAGCCGCCCAATCTCTTCTCAGAGATAAGCTACCATTGCCCGAGCTAGTCTTATTTCCATTCTGTTTGTAAGCACATTTTAGTATTTTATATTAATGAAATGAAGTGTTATTTCTGTTGCATCTCTGTATTTACAGTTATATCTGTAATTTGTTGTGTTTCTGTTTAAATCCGGATCAAATCTAGAGGCAACAAAGTAGGTGATTTCTCTTCTTAATAACTGCTTGTGATGTGTTTTTACTTCACTTAGTTAGCTTCTTCTTTCACTTATTATTATTAGTTTTCTCTACGATCAAACAACTACCAAATAATAAAGTACAATGAGACAATAGGACATAGTATGTAGGCTATTAGCTAGGCCCAAAACCTCTCTAATTGAGAGGAAAACCCACAAGAATTCTTCTTTTTATAGAATCTTCAAGTGACCAATTCCAAGACCTAAACCTTTGACCAAGACCCTCCAAGACCAAGCCAAACCTTTCTAGCAACTTTTGCAAATTCTGACTTCCAACAGCTTCTTCTGCAACTTCGACCTATCTAGCAGCGTCTTTTGCAACTTTGACGTCCCCAACAGATTCTTCTGCAACTTCGATCTACCCAACAGATTATTCTGCAACTTTGACCTGCTTAATAGATTCTTTTGCAATTTCGATCTATCTAGAAAAATATTCTGCAGAAACCCTAGATCTTGTTCCTTTCTCCTTCGCTTGGGTAAATTCTTTTTCCTAGAGAATTTGGCTTCCAAGATAGCTCCTTTTGATGGTCTAACTTCAGTTTTACAACTTGACATTTCCTTAGCAACAAGAACCCTAATTCCTTCTCACGTGTGGAGAGAATTAGCCCAAAAACAATCTCAAAAACTCGACTTTCTTTTCCTCCTTCGTCTTCTTCGTTGCACTCCTTTTCTCTCTTGTGATCGAACTTGAGTGCGATTGTTGTGTGTCCCCAAGTGAGCTCGAGGCATCTTTTATATAGGCTTTCCTTTAGGTCGAATTACTCCTCTTTAGACCAACTTGATCATGAGCGTAGACCAACTTGATCTTTGCATTATGACTTGGTCTTGGAGGGTTTTTTGACTTGACTTTGACTCAAATAAATTCTTTTTACAATATGTAACATGCCCAAATGGGTCTTTCATACATGACAATGTCTCATAAGCCCTATAAGTTCTTAATGGGAGCTTGACCTACAAAATAAATTTCCTTGAGCATGAAATCCATGCCTCAAGGACAATAATAATAAATTAATTTTTCTCATTACATCAAATACATCAAATACATAAACTCATGATTTCATGTCATTATGAAGACCAAACCTAGTTACATATTTCAACACTCCCTCTTAACTAGGGAGGGATTCATAATATATACAACGTACTTGGACATTCTCAATCTGAAGAATTCTCATAAGAAGAGTCGGATTGGTAACTCATTGTATAGCATCATATCATCCAGCATTGTCACATAGCAAGGCCTTGACTAACAACTCTATCTCTTCACAAGATCATAGTACAATGCTAGTGAGAACAATAATTTATAGAAATCATCATCATTGTCTCTCAAGGAGCATACCCCACCCTGGTGTTCACGGGGTATGTCCTTCCAGGATTATTCTTATCTTGGCTTACTAGTCCTCAAAGAATATCGGTCCACTATGACTACTCTTATCTTGGATGCCCTACCACATCCTCAAAGAGTATCGAATGCCAAATGCTTACCCAATCCTCCATTCTTTCTTCCCAAGTGAAGGCAAGAATGATGTGTCTATCTCTCCCTTTCAACTAGGGAGGATATACCCATTCTTATGAAGGAATGTACCCATTCCTATAAAAGGAATGTACCTAAGCTCCCTCTTAAATAGGGACTTGTCCAAGCTCCCTCTTAGTTTAGGGACTTGCTTCCAAGTTTCTTTTTTAACAGAAATTTGCTTCCAGGCTCTCTCTTAACTAGAGACCTATTTCCAACAACAATCCTTTCTTCTTTGGTGGAGATCATGGGACCTTCAGCTACTTGTATCACTCCTTCATTCAATGTCATGAAGATCATGGGCTCTTGCTTCCTTCGTATGCTATGATGCCATCTCCTAAAATGATGCATCCTATCATGGTTCTAATGCTTTCTACTATGAAAGCTATACTTTACAAAACTTGAAAAGAGCCAGGTGGAGAAGATTATCTCAATCATAGTAGAGATCTTTTACTTCCTCCTTCTTTGATTTTTTCTTTTCAGCTTCTTCCATTTCTTCGGTGATATGGGCTTCGTTCCTTCTTCTTTTGTTGTTGTCCTCGAGTTTGGGACAATCATTCTTGTAGTGCCCATATTCTTGACATCCATAGCATTGATCCTTTGCCATATTCTTCTTTCTTTTATGAGGATCAAATTTTCCAAACATTCCTTTTCTCTTCGCCATGGCTGCAAATGCTTGTGTTTGCTCGTTTGATGCTACATCACTTTTTTCCTTTAGCTTGGTTTATTCAATTTTGCACAATGACCATAGTTCAGAACGGGGTAGCCTCCTTCTTTCCATAGATGCTTGATGTAAGGTTGCCCCATTCCTCTGGTAGTGCATTGAGCACTATAGTTATTATTTCCTTACCATACGTTATTTCTCCCAACTCTTGTAGCTGGTCTCTAATTTATTACACCCTCATAAAGTATGAGGATATTCCTTCTTCTTTTGATACCTTCATCTTGTAGAGTTCACGTCTTAACGAGATCACTTCTTGTACAATGCTTATAGAGAACAATTCCACAAGTTTGTCATATATTTCTTTTGATGTTTCTAATTTTGATACATAGGGTATGAGGGGATCTTTAATGGATTCTATGAGAATCTTTGAGTCCTTACTTCCCCTTTCATGTACTTTGCAAGAGCTTGAGCTCCTTCTGGAGGTTTAGTGATTGAGCCCTTAACATGATTCACAACTTCATTTTCTATGAGGATCAAATTCTGTCCTCTTCTTCCATGCAAGAAAGTTTGATGCCCCAACCAACTTGTTGCTCTCCTTGTAAAAAGACATTTTGATAGATTCGGATGTGGACGTAAGGATACTTGAGAAAATACTCCTTGATAACAATATATTCAATCTCCTGTTTCCTTGATTTTGATGATGATATTGGAAGGTGACTTTTTGATGGAGATGTCTTCCTTCAAAAGGTTATCCTTCAAAGACGAGGAGATCACCTTGGTTTCTTGATGACAACGCCTTATCTTGCTTCCCTTGGATGTGTAAACTTCAAGATGCTTCAAAGATATTTTTTTCCTTAGTGGAGGTAGGGTTTTGAACGTCTTCCCTTTCTTGAACGAGGTTCCCAAGAATGATTTAAGTGTAGAATCCTTCTTTGAACGAACTAGGGTTTGTAGGTCTTCTTTCAGTTACTTTCTTCAAGATGATGATCTAATCCTTGTCCTTGTAGTTTCTTTGAGATGAGAGGTCCCTTTTGATGGTTGATGCTCTTGATGAGCTTCTAGTGCTTTGGTACTGAGTGTCCTTCTTTGCGCTACCCTTTCTTGATTTGTCACCTTAGCTCTGATACCATGGTGAGAAATCTACAAGTAGCAAGGTAGGTGATTTCTCTTCTTGTTAACTGCTTGTGATGTGTTTTTACGTCACTTAGTTAGCTTCTTCTTTCACTTATTGTTATTAGTGTTCTCTATCATCAAACAATTGCGAAAGCATAAAGGACAATGAGACAACAGGACATAGTTCGTAGGCTATCAACCAAGACCAAAACCTCTCCAACTGAGAGGAAAGCCCACAAGAATTATTCTCCTTATAAAATCTTCAATTGACCAATACCAAGACCTAGACCCTTGAGCAAGACCGTCCAAGACCAAGCCAAACCTTTCTAGCAACTTCTCCAAATTCTGAATTCCAAAAACTTCTTCTAAAACTTCGACCTATTTAGTATCTTCTTTTGCAACTTCAACCTACCCAACAAATTCTTTTGCAATTTCGACTTGCCCAATAAACTCTTCTGCAACTTCGACCTACCCAACAAATTCTTTTGCAACTTCAATTTGCCCAAATTCTTTTTCTTCTGCAAAAACGCTAGATCTTGTTCCTTTCTCTTTTGCTTGGGTAGATTCTCTTTCCTAGAGAATTTGGCTTCCAAGGTAACTCCTTTTGATGACCTAATTCCCCTTCTGCAACTTGGCTTTTCTATAGCAACAAGAACCATAATTCCTTCACACATGTGGAGAGAATTAGCCCAGAGACAATCCCAAAAACTCAACTTTCTTTTCCTCCTTCTTCTTCTTCTTATTTGCACTCCTTTTCTCTCTTATGATCAAACTTGAGTGTGATTGTTGTGTGTCGCCAAGTGAGCTTGAGGTCTCCTTTATATAGGCATTCCTTTGGGTCGAATTGCTCCTCTTTAGGCTCACTTGATCTTTGCATTATGACTAAGTCTTGGAGGGTTCTTTGACTTGACTTTGACTCAAATAATTTCTTTTTACAATATGTAACATGCCCAAATGGGTCTTTCATACATGACAATGACTCATAAACCATAGAAGCTCCCAATGGGAGTTTGACCTAAAAAATAAATTTCCTTGAGCATGAAATCCATGCCCTCGATAACAATAATAATAAATTATCTTTTCTCATTACATCAAATACCTAAAATCATGATTACATATGTCATTATGAAGCTTGAGCCTAGTTACATACTTCAACAATGTGCAGAGTTTCAAGTAATTAACTCGGTATCAAAGCCACACTTTGTATAAAAACCAAGCACCAGGATTGTTTAGTAAGTGAAGGGAACAGATTAGTCAGTAGGCTTACGCTAGAGTTTTGAAGAGTAGTATTTGGATAAGCAATATTTCGTTCCAAGGACTAAGGGTAGGTCACTGTTTAGAGGGAGTCTCTAATTTCTACTCATGGAGGGAGCAGATCTCAATAGTGTTGGAAGATAATGGGGTGCTAGATTTTGTGAAGAACCCACAAACTGCGCCCACAAACGCTGAACAATTGATCCAACATAACAAGAATCCCACCGAGGCTAGGAGGATCATTCTTGCTGGGGTAAAAGACCACATTATCCCTCATCTGCATGGGAAGATGACAACAAGTGAGATGTGGAAAGTCATCTTGGATTTTTATCAGGGATCCGTGATGCCAAAAAGCTTGCCCTGAAGGAAAATCTAAGAAATATCTAGATGAGCAAAGGAGAGCCCATCATTATGTACCTTTCCAAGCTCATTCAGGTTTGGGATGAGCTAGATGGAGTGGGCGAAACTGTAGCAGACAAAGACCTTGTGAGTCTTGCGCTACTGGGATTTCATAAGTCTTGGGAGAATTTCCAAGATGCAGTTAGTGGGAGAGAGAATCTTCCTAACTGGGAAAGGTTGTGGGGAGACTATGTCTAAGAAGAAATTTAGAGGGGGATGAGAGCTAGAGTTTCAATGAAGACAAAGGATGAAGAGAACTTTGCCTTCGTAGGCAAAAGAAGCAAGGCCAAGGGAAATAAGTCCTAAGGCAAGGTCGAGTCTAGTTATAAGGGCGAGAAGAAGAAGAAAGATTTGAGCTAGAAGAAATGCTTTCATTGCCACTAGTTCAGGCACTATGCCACCAAGTCTCCTAATTGGGAAGAGGGGGCTTAGTAAGGACCATTTGGTCGCATCAGCTGAGGTAAATGCGTTTTCTTCTTAGATCGAGAAAGACTTCTCATTGATAGTTTGCATGGCAAGCTCAGTGGTTAATAGTCTATGGTACATTAATTCTGAAGCATCCTTCCACTTGTAGCACTTGGAGATGGTTTTGCGTATTTTAGAGGAGCAACAATTTTATGCCGAGCTGTCCAAGTGTGAGTTTGGGCTGACAAAGATGCTCTACTTGGGACGCATCATTGGCACATATGGAGTGAGAGTGCACGAGGAGAATATCAGGGCCATCTAGGACTGGCCTGAGCCTTGAAATGTGACGGAGTTGAGGGGATTCATAGGTATATGCACCTACTATAGGAAGTGTGTAAAGGGCTTCTCATAGAGCACCTCCCCTCACAGATCTGACGAAGAAGGAGGCTTTCACATGGACGAACATAGCACAGTGAACATTTGATCACCTCACGGAGGTGATGAGCAACTGCCCAATTTTGGCACTTCCAGATTTCACATAGCCATTCACATTGCAGTGTGATGCATCAAGAGAGGGGGTTGGCACGATATTGTCTCAGGATGGACACCTCATTGCTTTTGAGAGGTTGTATTCTATATTACGACAAGGAAATGCTGGCCATCATGCATGCGTTGGCCAAATTCTAGCAGTACCTAGTGGGGAAGAGATTCTAGGTGAAGACTAACAACAATAGTCTTTGCCATTTTATGGGGTAGTAGGGCCTCGGTGATAGGCAATAGAGGTGGGTCAGCAGGGTACAGGTCTAAGATTTCGACATTGAGTATGTCAAGGGAAAGCACAACATAATAGCAGATGCATTATGTAGGAGGCTCACGACACTTTCACTCATGAACATTTGCCGTGACTGGAAGGTGTAGTTGTTGGTGGAGTACTCCAAGGACTAGAGGGCATGCAAGATATTGGAGGGCATTCATGCTGATGAGCGCTATAGGGTGATGGCTGCGGTCATTTACTACAAGGGATGGATATTCTTAGTGCCGAGTTCGTAGTTGAAGGAGAGGATTCTCCATGCACCTCATGACTCCCCACTATCGAGACACCAGGGCTTCTAGAAGACATACATGACATTCAAAGAGCGGTTCACATGGAAAGGCGTCAAGGGGGATGTATTGAGATATGTGCAGGAGTGTGAGGCTTACCAGAGAAACAAGGGGGAGTTGACTCACCCAATTGGGTTGTTGTAGCCACTACCCATTCCTGAGGGGAAATGGGAGAGTATCTCTATGGATTTCATCACAAGGCTCCCAACGGTACAGGGGAAGGATTGTATATATGTGTGGTAGACCGGCTGACCAAATATGTCCACTTCTTCGCCATACTGACCTGGTGTACAGCGTCACAGATGGCTGATTTATTCTTCGGGGAAGTCTTTTGTTTGCATGGACTCCCTAAGACTATAGTTAGTGATAGAGATAGTCGGTTCATGGGAGCATTTTGGTAGGAGCTGTTCAGATTAGTGGGCACTGAGCTCACCCCGAGCATGAGTGACCACTCGTAGATTGACAGTCAAACTGAGAGGTTCAACAAATGGTTGGAGGGCTATCTTCGGAACTACATGATGGGCCATGGTGCAACGGAGCGCATGGATTCAGTGGCTACACCTAGGCGAGTACTGCTACAACACCACCCACCACATCTCCATCAGTATGTCACCCTTCCGTGCCTTGTATGGATATATGATGCTTTGTCTTTTGCTGACATTGTTTTTAGAGATAATCGGGTCCTAAAGGCCAAAGATTGGATCCAAGGGAACCAAGACATCCTCAAGGCTCTCAAGGATAACACACTGATTACTCAAAATCAACAGGAGATGTATGTAGATAGGCACTGGGTTGAGAGGCAGTTTGAGGAGGTGGACTTGGTTTACTTGGATTACAACCATATCGCCAATCCACCTTGAAGCAGAAAGGAGCCGAGAAGCTACAACTGTTTTTCTATGCGCCATACAAGGTGATTTAGAGAGTTGGAGAGGTGGTTTATGAGCTGGAGCTTCCCCTAGGGAGCAAATTCCACAACGTCTTTCATGTTTCGTGCCTCGAGAATGTGTTGGGACTGCAGGTGACGATAATTGTGGAGTTGCCACCATTGGATGATAAGGGGTAGTTGGTTCTAGAGCCAGAAGCCATTCTGGAGACTAGGAAAGGAAGTCGAGGAACCAAACTATTAGAGAGTATTTGGTGTGTTGGAAGAACTTACTGGATGAGGATGCCACTTGGGAGGGTGAACACATACTTGAGCATCCAACACTGAAGTTGCTTGGGGATAAGCAACATTTGGGGTAGGACTGTAATGTCCCTTCTTAGGTTAATTTGGCACAGGTTCATCTTCCACAATTTTGACATTTTTGGAGGCCATGGAACCCATAAAATTTTGGGAAAAAGACTTAGGAGTAAAAGGGGGCCATAATGTTTTGTTGATGTAGCGTGGGGGCCACCCACATGAAGAAACACGCACTTGCCTAAGGGAAAAGTTCAAATAGACAAGGAGGGAAGTTGAAAGGCTAGATGGAGGGGCCCACGTGGGGAAAGGAGGCCCATGAATTATAAATAGAAGAGGCTTAGCCTCATTTAGTATCATTTGCTTATCAAACTCATTTTAGTTGATCGCGCTGCTTAGTTGGGTCACTTGTTGTTTAATAATAAGTTTTCCAAGCGGAGAACTCACCCTTTCTTCGGTGGACTATGAGTGCCACAGTAGCGAGGTTCCATTCTACCATTTTGGAGGAGTGTTAGAGAGGATTGATATCATAACACTCAACGATTACTTAGCTAGTGAGTATTCCAGGAGGACGCAGGAGGGGAATACGTGGGAGTTGTTTCAGGGGTCTTTTGAGGGGGTAATTGCTGGGAGATTTTTGGTAAGGGAGTTTCTGTGGGACTCTAGCCTTTGGGAGAAGTTTTGGAGCAGGAGTTTGCTGCTTGAGAGTAGTACAACTTACAACATTCAAGGCTAGCGCAAAAGCCTCTCACTGTGTACACATGGGTGTTTGTGGGTCAAGTTGTGGGGCAAGCATTTGTTGGGAGAGATAAGGAGAACTTTGGGGAAGTGTATCTCAACATTTTTTGAGTGAATTGGAGGGATTTTATTGGAGTTGCAGGCAGGCCGTACTTCCCAGCAGTTGGAGGAGGACGTGGTACTTGGAGGCCGAATTTTCGGGGTCAAAACTAGGCCAAACCTATTTTGGGTTTTGGTGGGTTTTGTTTTAGGAGATTGGGTTTAATTTGGTGGAATTTTCTAAGCACCAGAGGTGGGGTTTCTAGCAGCATCTTTCCAGCAGACAACGCAATTTTATTGGGGCAGCACAAGGCATCATTGTAGCAGCTAGTTCTACCATCCGGACCTGTCATTTTATCACCTGGGCTTTGTCATGCTTGCAATTGAGGCAAGCCTAGGTGCACTTCTTCCACACTGTTGTACTATTGCTCCCATATCTTAATAAAATGGTTCAGTTGGCTATCATTTCTGGTCTCTACATGAGTGTGCGCTAAATATTTAATTTTTCTGGTGTTGTATCTATTGTTTGCTTTGTATATCACTGTTTTCCTTAGTTTGGGACATTACAATTACCATGGGCACACTACTTCAATTAGTGCCTCGTATTAGTGCTCCTCTTGAAGGAAGGACCTCAGGGGAGGTCACATAAAACTAGGGGCAAGGGATTTCATCCTAGGTGAATCATGGGAACAGGGGTACAATCAAGAGTTGTCAATCATTCAACTAAGCTTGTGATCCATATTACTATGCCTTAAAACATTAAATGAAAGCACATGATTACTAAAATGGTTAGTGCACCTTTTGATAGATGACCCACCTTCATTCAAGAAGCATGCCAGATGGGAGAGAACCTAAGTAACCGGATTCGTCCTAAACCCCCTGCGAATCCCGAATCCGGCGAATCCGACACGATTCGGTCCGGATTCGTGTCCAAATCACAGGACACGTCGTGTCCGAGGGCGTGTCGCGATTTTCAGGGGCGTGTCGCGATTTTAGGACACGTGTCCGGTTTCCAGGACTTGCTAAGCTCAGTGCAGGAAAGAAAAGGGCGTGTTTGCTCATTAATATTTTCATTTGGCAAGTGATCTGTGCTGTTGCAGCAGGAGTAGAGCATTTTGGCAGCTTCATGATCAAGTCTAGGCCCTAGTATTGATATGATATTCATGGTAATGTTAAATTCTTAAAGTAAAAGTGACATTCTCCTTAATCTTCATTTTCATCCTTTTACTTAAATTTTTAACATTACCATGAAATGACTCAGGATGTTTGAGAGTGGTTCCGGCTTCATTGGATTTCATATGGAGAAAGTAGAATTTTAGATTTCATTCAAAATCCAGCAGACTTATCATTTTTCAGGATTTTAGGATTGGGGGATTGCAATGTTTCCATTGAATTTTGTCATGTATTAGGGTATGGAACTCATATTTAATCAAGAGCACCAAACTAAGAGTTTCTGAATATGTCGCTCCCGCTCCCGTTTTTGCTCTTGCTCCCCGCTTCGCTCCCGCTCCCAAGTAACACTGTTCCTAATGATATGGGTCTGGACACCACTGTTGAGTTGGCATTCGCCAACATGGATCTCAATGATCCAGTGCTAGAGCCTATTAGATTTGATGACTTAGAGGGGTCAACCTCCATACCAATAGATGTAGAGGCGACTATGGATACAGGGGAGGAGGAGGATGCAGAGGAGAGCAGTGGGGACCATGATGATGGGGACAGTGATGCTGATTGATGCCTTGAGGCTTGTATACCTGTAGTTGTTTTATATTTTCTATTTCTATTTGCCATTGGCATTGCACCAACACTACCTATGTAACACATTTTGATTTGATGACTTAATGAGAAAACTACAATTGTC
>APFE030493738.1:47065-59485 GCA_000404065.3 Pinus taeda | reverse complement strand
ACTCTAGCTGACTCAGCTTGAGCGCCCCTGGGATACATCAACACCTGTCCTCCCCTGAACAGTACCTCATATCCTCTGTCCTCCAAAGCTGAGACAGATATGAGGTTCTTCCTCATCCCTGGCACATAAAGAACCTCTGTCACTTTCAAGGGAGGTTTAGACTCCCTCTGAAATGTCAGTGTCCCCACCTCGACTGCTCTAACAACTCTGTCATCACCGAATACTACCTCTACATCAGTGTCACTCTCTGAAAGCTCTGAGAAGTACTCACGGACTCCTGTCATATGACGTGAAACCCCACTGTCTACATACCAGATACCTGTAGATGCTCCGCTAATCGAGGGAAAAGCCTGCTCCCTCTGAACCTGTATGGCAGGTGATCCTGCACTAAAGGACTCACACATAGTGAACGCAAACTCCCGGTCAAAACGACCTGCAAAATCCTCAATCTCTGCTGAAGCTGCCAAAGTTTGGTCCTTCCCCTTCTTCTTCTTCTTCTTCTCCGGACACACAACTGCATAGTGTCCCATCTTTTGACAATTCCAAAACTTCACCTTGGAATAGTCCTTCTGTGTGTTTACCTGTTTACCTTTACCTTTGCCTTTGCCCCCACCACTGCTTGTGGAAGCCTGCTTCTTCCCTTTGCCTTTCTTGCCTCCTGCCACCAGTGCTACATCCTCATCCTGCTCAACTGGCTTGGCTGCCCCAAGCTGACCTTTCCTGATCTCTGTCTGAATGCAATCATCCCAAAACCTCTCCCATGTGGGAAGGGTCTCACGGGCACAAATCCCATCAGCAAAGTTCATCCATGAACGGGGGAGGCCATTTACCGCAATCCGCACCAACTCAGTGGGTGGAATGGCCTCTCCAATCGCTGCCAACTCATCTTTCACATTAGTAATCTTAGTGAGATATCCAGTTGCACTATCATTACCCATCATAATGTTTTTCAGTTTCTCCTTCAGAACCATTTTCCGGTTCTCATTGGTATTCTGGTAGAGATTGGACAATGTTGTCCACATCTCATGGGCATTGCTCTTTCCTCTCACATGAGGAATGCAATAGTCTTTGATTCCGTCTAGAATCAGCCTCTTACCCTTGTTGTTCTTTTTATTATAAGCAGCCAACTGAGTAGCATCAGTAGGCACAACAACAGGGGTCTGTGTGGTATGCACCATGATATCCCAGACTTCTGCCTCTTCAAAGATACTCTGCATTTTCTCCTTCCAAACGCTGTAATTTGTATGCCCATCCAACCTATCATCCACCCTCAATCCCAATGACATCCTGCTGCCCTAAAACTGAAAATAGCACTGCTGTAGTAAAGATAAAACCTGCGGTTTATGAAAAATCAGCTTGCTGGAATTTTCTGAGTGAAAAATCAGCAGCTGTAATTTTTCTCTTTTGCTGTCCCAAACTGCCCTTCAGCACTTAAGGTCTGATACGATGTTAAAATTTCTGTTTTCCCACCCCGGTTTTCAGTTTCTCCTTATTTCTCCCATGTAGTTAAATGCCCTTTCCCATAACCATACATTCAACAAGCTGAAAAAATAAATTTGCTGAAAACACAAATTCTGGAAATTTTACAGAATGCTGGAAATTGCAGAAATAAAAATCAGCAGTAATAAACAGCCATTAAAACACATTAAAACACTGATATTTTTGGTCAACATGACCCTGGAAAAACCTCCTACAACTCTTGCGGAAAACCAGTTTGAGAGCTCTTCTTTATTTCTGAAAAAAACCTTTTTACAGCAAGAAAATATTCAGCAAAAATCAGCGAGCAAACTTTTACAACTTATCTCAGCCTTGCTGAAAAACTGCCCTGCTGAAACTTCACTGTTGTTACTCCGCTGCTGATACTCCGCAGCTCACTGTCCAGAAATCTCCCTTGCTCTCTTGCTCTCCTTCTCTCAATCTGCTCATGAAAAAATTGAATCGAATGTGATCTTTTCCTCCTTTTCCTCCCTTAATATAACTCCAAATGACTTTTGGGTGATCCAAGTGACTTTTGGGTGATCTCTAAATCCAATGGCTGAAATAGATTTAGATCAATGGCTGAGATTAAATGCTCATTTAAATCTCACTTTCTATTTTTTAATTCACCCCACTTTAATAAAGACCCACTTAGTCATTTATTTCCAAAGTCACTTTTCCTTTCTAATTTTTCATTGACTTTATAAAGTCACTTTAAAATTAGACTTAGTAACTTTATCACTTAAAGTCACTTTTAAATTAGATTTTAACTTTATAAAAATTATAAAGTCACTTTAGGAGAAAAATTAAAATCTTTTGGACACCTTTCCCTAGGCCAAAGATAAAGCCTAAGGGAACCACCTGTCCTCCGGTACCAAATTTCAACAACATGTTGCTATTCTATGTTGATTTGGGGTAGCATCGGATGCGCTCTAGCCACGAAAATTGGTGGAGAGGCTAAAGCACATGAGATCTCCAATACCCAGAAAGGGTTTGGACAGATTCTAAATAGTTTGGGAGATGTTAAAATAATTAATGGAGTCCCTAAGTCTAAACTTAGGGAAACTTAAAATATTAATGTGAATTAATATAAAACCGTGTTAGAATGGTCCAAAAGTCATGGATCAAGCTAGATCTAATCTTAGCCATTGATTAGGGACTTAATCTTGGCCATTGATGTGTCAATGAGAAAAGTATAAGAGGAGGCTTGAAGGTCACTTGTAGAACACACTAAGAGATCAAGATTTCAACTTTCTAGGGTTGGGTTTGCTGAGAAAGTTGAGAGAGTGATCAGATTTGCAATTGAGGGGCAGTGAATACAGAAGCAGAGAGGTAGAGATAGCACCAGGAGGATCAGTGCAGTAGCCGGAGAGAGGGACGCAAAATCAACAATGGTTCGTGCAAAGGTATTCAGGAGCTGCGTAGTGCCTCAAAGGGCCAACGTGGGTGACGTAGAGGACTAGAGGACTGACGCAGGCCAAGCCAGAGTGACGCAGGGCTAATGCTGGGCCAGAGAGAGCTGACACAGTCCCTAGAAGTTGACGCTGGGGTTTCATGGGGCAGATTGGAGCTGTGGAGCTGCCATAGTGTTTATCTGGGGTTTCAACCGGAATATCTATCTCCGACTGAGAGGTACTACTGCTGAGATTTTTCTTTGTTGGGTGAGCCGGATTTGGCACCCAGATTGTATTATGAAACGGCTTAATAAATCAAACCCTTAAATAGCTGCGCCGATTTTCCTGCATTGGGTTTTTGCAGGGACATTAGTCCAAAAACAACGGTGGTACTTGTGTGCTTGTTTCTGTTTCCTTTAGTTGATGATCTGTAATGTGTTAAACATGTACTTGTATTTATTTTTAGTATTTACATGGTAAATAACTTGTTAATTAATCAGAACAAGTAGGAAGGAATAAGTCATAAAGTACGTGAAGGGTTTCTAACTGTTAGACTTAGAAACTTCAACATTCTAGAATCATGGTTTCCACTCTCAGGGTATATCTTGTTTCATGCCAGGGCAACAATCACAAAAAAGAAATAGATAGAACATATTTGTTGGCCACAAAGGGAATATTCCCTTCCAAGCTAAATGGATTTTTGAATCTATTTTTGAACATTAGTGTTGAATTTTCTAAGTCTATCCGTTAGAAAATTAATCTGTATTCTGTTGGTTTATTTCTTCTACTTGTTTACTTTTAACAAGTTATTTAATACATTTAAATATCAAAATAAACACAATACGGTCACAACATCTATAGATCATCAATTGAAAGAAAACAAGTACACAAGTGACACCATTATTTTTGGACCAATGTCCCCGAAAAAAACCAATGTGGGAAAACCGGTGCAGCTATTCAGAGGGTTATATTATTATGTAGTCTATCTGAGTACAATTGGGTGCCTAACCCGCTCACTCGACAGAGAAAACTACACGACAACAATACCTCTATATTCGGAAACAGGTATTCAAAAAACTTGTCCCATGAAACCCTATCTGGCACAACTGAAACTTAGTGCTGGCCCTTTTGGCTAGTTCGTCAGCCTCCTGCTGACCTGCGTCAACCCTCTGAGGCACTGCGCAGCCTCTGGAAGCCTCTACGGCACTCCCTCTGCCCTTTTCGTGGATGACACAGTCTCTTTGTGCTTTGTGCTGCCTTTGTTGGGTTCTGTGTAGCCTGGATTAGCTACTGCTCTCGCTCTCCCGGCTTCTGTGCTGGTCTCCTAGTATTGTCCCTTCTTCTCTGCCTCGTATTCACTGCCCCTCGCTGCTGATCATTGATTCAAGTTTGCTTAGCAACCCCGCTCTAGCAAAATGAATGTCTAATTACTCTGGTGTGTTCTCCAACTGACCCTCAAGCGCCCTCTTATATTTTTCTCGTTGGTCCTTCAACGGCCGAGATTAAATCTCTAATCAACAACTAAGATTAGATTTGGCTTGATCCTTATCCTTTGGAACATTCTAACCCAGTTTTATATTAATATCCCTTAATATTTTATTTTTCCTTAGTTTAGACTTAGGAACTCCATTAAAAATATTAATTATTTTAATATCTCCCAAACCGGTTAGAATTTGCCCAAACTCTTCTGGGTCTTGGAGATCTCATGTGCTTTAGCCTCTCCACCAATTTTCATGGCTAGAGCACATCCTATGCTACCCCAAATCAACACTCCCTCTTAACGAGGACTGTGCTCTAGTAATACTCCTCATTGAGCATCACTCTGATTATACGGCACTGGTACTTGTGCTGATACTGGGCTTCCCCGACCAACATCCTCTGCATTGTTGCATCCTGTACTGCTGCCCACGGCCTTGCCACTGGCATTGCTGCATTAGTATAACAGCTCCCTCTGCATCTGTGTTGCCGCTGGTCCATACTCCCAGCAATGCATCCGCACTGCATCCCCCTCTCGACATGCTGCATTGTGCTACTGCATACTACTACTACACTGCAACTCAGTTACCGAGAAGTAAGTAACTGATCCACTCAACTTCTGACATCCCTGTCAGGCTAGAGACACTCCCGATGCTGAAGCTCCCTTTGTTGCTAACAAGTGCTCCCTCTACTAGCCTCTGTGCTGCTGCAACAACTCCCTGCACCTCGCACTGTTGCACACCTCTCTGTGCCATCCTGCACTGGTGCAACACTCCTATGCCTCTCACACTGTTGCAGCTTGCTAGCCTCGCACTGCCCGAGGACTCCTACACTGGTGCAACATTCCTGTGCCTCTCACACTGTTGCAGCCTGCTAGCCTCGCACTGCCCGCGGACTCCACTGTAGCACTCTCTACTGCTTCAACTGCATCCGTCTCCACCCACATCCGCTAGTCCGTCTACTCCTCTTCGGGGCTCCCGTAGCAAGGTATATTCCAAGAGGTTGGGTACCTCAAGGATCCTTCCCCTCATCGCCTGTAGTCCGTCTGACTACATCTCGATGTCTCCCCACTTCTTCTCAAGTGGCACATGAGCACTCATGGCACAATCGTCATCCTCCTTAACTTCTTTCTCCGCCTTCGTTGGTGCTGCCTTCGAGTCAGAAGCCTCTCCCTTACTCTTCTTCCTCGAACACTGGTTTGTAAAAAGACCCAGTTCCCCACAGTGGAAGCACTTGACCTTGGAGAGGTTCTTCTTCTTCCTCTTCTCCTGCTTTCCGCAGATGCTAGAGCTACATCCTCTTCCTCTTCCTTCTTGATCCTGACCCCTTTGTTGCTACTCCCCACCTTGGTCAATCGTCTGATCTCTTCTTGACGAAGAGCCACCCACAGTTCTTCCCAATTTAGAAGACTCATTCTGCCGAGTATGCTTTGGACAAATACCTCCCAATCCTCGGACACTTTGTTAAGTGCGGTCCTCATCACCAATTCCTCATCTGGCGTGGCCCTATGGAAGTTAACTGGTCATGGATCTCTTTCAACTGACCGAGGAAGACATCTATCTTCTCTCCCTTCTGCATCTGGTATGTCCTTAGCTGATTCTCTAGGAGCATATTCCTCTGCACGGAAGTACACTAGTACAATGTCTTCAAAGTGTCCCACATCTCCTTTGCCATTTCCTTCTCGGCAATATGTGGTAACACACCGTACACGATCCTTGACCCGATCAATGATGATGCACTTTGCCTTAGCCATTGCCTCCTCGTACCTATCATTTGCTACTGGGTCAAATGGGATAGCCATCGTTCTCAAGGCAAAGCCGTTGATGCGATGTCTGTTTAGGATGGACAAGATCCTGGCCTTCTAGACCACAAAGTTGGACGCTCCGTCCAGCGTCTTCTGATCTCTCAACCCATTCACGACCATCTCACTGCTCTTCTTTCTACTCCTCCGAGTCTCTCTACTTCCCTCTTGGAAGTCCTTTGATCGACTCCTGTTGAGTCTCTCTCCTTCCCGTTTGTAAGTTCTCTTCTGGACTCCCTTTGAGTCCCAATTTCCCTCCTGGAAATCCTTCTGCCAACGTCAAGTTGCCCCACTCCGATCGTCTGTGCAACTGCAACACTGATCCAGATTCCTTGGCTAGAAATCTGCTTCGGCAACAACTCCCTCCACCTTGGTCTTGCCCTGTTAGGTACTGTTCTGACTACAGTACCCCACCAGCTTCGCTTCACAAACTACCCACAGTGTCCTATGCCCCAACAACTGAAGGATTGAGCCTCTTGGCTCTGCGCAATCCCGACACCAGCAAAACAACTCCCTTAGCGCTCTTGGCCTCTGTGTGGTTCTGCATGACCCTGGTTCTGCCCTCCTTAGCCTTTGCGCTGCCTCTCTCTAGCCCAGACTGATGATGCAGTCCCTCTGCATCACTCCTTCCTTTGTCGCTTTCTGCAAGGATCAACTCTGTCACTTGGGACAACTGAATCTGCCACAAATGCTTTGCTAAGCTGATGCCTTCAGTTTTCCTGTGATCTGCAACCACCCTCTAATACCATGTTGAATTTTCTAAGTCTATCCGTTAGAAAATTAATCTGTATTCTGCTGGTTTATTTCTTCTACTTGTTTAATTCTAACAAGTTATTTAATACATTTAAATGTCGAAATAAACACAATATAGCCACAACACTACAGATCACCAACTGAAAGAAAACATGCACACAAGTGATGCCATTATTTTTGGACCATTGTGCCCGGAAAATCCCAATTCGGGAAAACCGATGTAGCTATTCAGAGGGTTATATTATTATGCAGTCTATCTGAGTACAACTGGGTACTTAACCTGCTTACGCAATAGAGAAAAATACACGATAGAAATACCTCTATATTCGGAAACAGGTATTCAGAAAACCTGTCCCACGAAACCCTCTCCGCCACAACTGAAGCTCGGCGTTGGCCCTTCTGGCCACTGCATTAGCCTCCTGCTAACCCATGTTAGCCCTAGGACCCTCTGCGTCAGCTCTCTGAGGCACTACGCAGCCTCTGGAAGCCTCTTTGTCACTCCCTTTGCCCTTTGTGTGGATGACGTAGTCTCTCTGAGCTCTGCTTTGCCTCTGCTGGGCTCTGCGTAGCTTGCATTGGCTGCTGCTCTTGCTCTCTTGGCTTTTGTGCTAGTCTCCCAGTATTGCCCCTACCTCTCTGCCTCGTACTCACTTCCCCTCGCTGCTGATCACTGATTCAACTTTTCTTAGCAACCCTGCTCTAGAAAAATGAATGACTGATCACTCTAGCTGTTCTCTAATTGACCCTCAAGCCTCCTCTTATACTTTTCTCGTTGGTCCTTGAATGACCGAGATTAAATATCTAATCAACGACTAAGATTAGATTTGTCTTGATCCTTATCCTTTGGAACATTCTAACCCAATTTTATATTAATACCCATTAATAATTTATTTTTCCTAAGTTTAGACTTAGGAACTCCATTAAAAATATTAATTATTTTAGTATCTCCCAAACCTGTTAGAATTTGCCCAAACTCTTTCTGGGTCTTGGAGATTTCATGTGCTTTAACCTCTCCACCAATTTTCATGGCTAGAGCACATCCGACGATACTCCAAATCAACAATTAGTTTCCCTCATTCATCACAAATTTGGAACAATATTTTCTTAAGTGGGGATGAAATGATGAATGCTCAATCTAATCTCCCTTAGTGTAGCAACATCATGTTAAATTGGCTGCAAAGGGAGTCTTTGCTTCCAAGCCAACTGTATAGCCCGATGTATATTTGAACAAGAGGTTCCCCACTACCATCATAAACCAGGGACATATTTTTAAGTATGAACTGATGAATACTTGTCATAGAGAATATGATTCAAACAACTAGACTACAAGGTAGAGGATTGGAGTGTCAGCAGATAGGCAACCAATGTGATAGCGATTAGATATTCAAAATATTTTCTCAATCAATGAGAAATATTGCTAGGACACTTGTAAATAAGTCTTAAGGTTAATAAATGTAATGGTTGGGTAGACTTTGGTTGGTTGAATTTCCTCAACTGTTATAACTTTTGATTTGTGTGATTAATATATAGAATTGTAAGGAGAGAAAGCTGCAGTGAGAGCAAAACTGAAAAACTAGCTGCTCATTGGGTCTCTCGAAGAGGGGGACTCAATATGTAACCATTTCTCTACATTAATGGCAAGAACATTTGTGCTTTTTACGTGTACTGAGAGGTGCATGCTGCAGTTTTAATCATTTGTCTTTTCTTTTTAGTTAGATTGTAAAAAATACAGATACCGGGCAATGACGGGGAAAGTTAACAGGAGATCATTTTGTCTATGAAAAAATTGGGCTATTATTTAGTTCACTGTTCAGTGAATATTATCTAGAATTTTCTTAATAGCGAGAGGAATGAAGTCAACAGAGATGAGGAAGATGGCCATCATACATTCAAATGACAAACACAGCCTGCAAATTTGGGCTAAGATGATGAAGATGCTAGCTGGAAGTAAAAATTACTTTTCTTGAATGCTCAAGTGACTGCTGCTTCCAATCTTGAAATTCATATGAAGTTTCTTGAAACCTCACCATGTTAGTGGTTGCAAGGGTTTTAAGGTTTTAAACTTGTGTGCTTGTGTGGTCTAGTGTTACAGGACACTTTCCAAAACTCGACCAAATGCAAAATTGCCAGTAGTTTACCATTATTTTGCTTACTTCTTTTCTAGTCTGCAGGCTTATTCTCTTGGTCAAAGGTCCATTTTATAAAAACTAACATATTATCAAGGGAAGAAAATGTTCAGTTTTCTAAAAAGGTATGTCATTAATGTAACAATAGGGTGCGTGAATAGGACATAATGCAGTTGAAGCTATAAGGACTTCCTAAGATACAAATGTGGGGCAAAACCTCATTGGCATATTCTGGAAACATCATAACTTGATGTTCTGGCTTCTTTTCATGTAATTTTAAGGATGGTTTGCTAGTGCTGGGGAGTAATGTCCATTATGTTACTTTTCTTTCCAATCAATCTTTATTTCTTTGCTTTTTTCTTATTAACTATAGGTGCATCTTCTGTAATGGTGGCAAGAGGAGCTTTATGGAATGCTTCTATTTTTCGGCCTGAAGGGAAACTTCCTTGGGAAGATGTGAAGAGAGAGTACTTGCACAAGGTTTGCTACTTTGCTCTCTTAGGGGTCAACTATTGATTCTATTGTCATGGGGATAGAATTTTGTTCAATTTTTACTGTTTCGAGTTCTATATTGAACCTATTTGGTATGCTTTTCATTTACTCAGTTTGCTCTTTAATTTCTCATTTAATTGTGGAGTTGCAGGTTTTACTCTTGGTTGAGAACTCCTAACTTGCTTTTTTAATGATTACAACGATTCTATCAAATGTAAATTTGATGGTAATTCTTGGGAATTAACACATTTTAATTGTGTGCTCTTCCAATGCTCTGTAGCTCTTCTTAGGAGCATTGGTGGATAAATTTAATCATTTGTTCGAGGGATGTACCTCAACCAAAGATACATATACTACTCAACGGAAGATTTAGTTACACCACATAGCATGCTTATATATCTATTAAAATGGGAAGCTGCATTATTATTGTAAATTTGGAAATACACGTTCCACCCTCTCACACTTGTGACTTGAGTAAAGAATGTGGTTGTTGGTACCTCACCAGCGTCATTACAAGAGTATTCTATTTGGATATATCAACAATATTCTAGTTGAAGGCTATAATCAATAATTGGTACAAGGCCCAAGATTGATAGCCACATTTGAGAAGCCCAACACGGGAGGAACATACCTGCTAGAATTTGAACCTGGGTCATTGTGATAACGACCACTTCAAGTTGCTGTTATACTATGACCCAACTAAGTTATAGCATGTTTATATACATGCATAAGAAAGTAGATGTCTATCTGCCCTAGTGATCACTCCACTTCCTATATAATTAGTTTAATTAATAGTTTACTACAAGTCTTCTGCTATTAATAATGTTGTGTCCCTTGAGAATGATAGAAAATCACGTGCTTGTGAAAGAACTCACTCTCCCATAATGCTTCGTTTTGGTAAATTCTTCTACTGAAGCAGATATTCATTAATTTGTTTGGAATGGAAATATTATGTACAATTTTATAAAATATTTTTAGGTTCAAGTATATTGTCTTTTGTCATCGTTGCCACAAAATTGAGCAGGCCCTGTGCAAAGCCTGACTGAACAAGGGGCCAGACCTTATGGCAACAAAGAGGAAGGGTTTCCATTGTCACCTCAACAACCTTCCTCCTGCTTTTTAGTGGGATTTAAACCACAAGGGAGACTTCCTAAATCACTTATAAGATACTCAAATACTAGGGATCAAAGTGCTGAGTTTTCAAAGGTCTAAAGCTGGATAGAGCACTGGCAGGGCCAAAGATAGCCTAGTTTTTCTATGCTAGGGTTCAAGTACTCCAGGCCTAGACCACTAAATGTGCTGCTATAGGTTAGGGTTTGGATGATATTTAATAATATGGCATTCAATGTCATATAACAGCCTTAGGAAAGTCTTGAAAATGATATCTAACAAGAAAGGAACAAGACCTTCAGATAGAGGTTAGGTTTAGGCTACGGTATATAGTCGTATAGCTGTTAGATATGCATAAAGGATAGCAAAAAGGAGTGACATCAGCCCTTTTGAGGTGTATTAGACCATTCCCTATGCTAGATTTTTGCTTGTAAATAATTTCTAGAGGTGATTCCTAAATTATGAGCCACCCACATACAATCAACTGACACTTTTATGCATAAATCAGACTTAAAAATCCTAGTAGTTGCTTTAGCCATCTAGGAGAGAGAAAAGTAGATATATTTTACTAAGTGTTATGGTGATCAATGTTGATTTGGGGTAGCATCAGATGTGCTCTAGGCCTCAAATTTTGCGGGGAGGCTGGGGCACATGCATTTCAAAGAACCGAGAAACCGTTTTGCGAAATTCCACCAAGAGACGATTTTATTAAAATAATTAATATTTTTAATGGAGTTCCTAAGTCTAAACATAGGAAAATTAAAATATTAATGGGTATTAATCTAATTGTGGGTGTAACTTCTAGAAAAAGACGGAGATCAAGTCAAAATGATCTTAGCCTTTGATTAGAAGTTAATCTAGGTCATTGGTTGTCCAACAAGAAGATATAAGAAAGGGCTTGAGGATCATTTGGAAAATACACGAGAGATGAAAAAATCGATTTTCTGAAGTGAGAAGTTCTCAAGAGGAAAATTCGATTGAGGAAATTTCTTGCAGTTGAGGGGCAGGGATAGTTGGGGTTGGAGTATCTTCTCCAGGACCCTGAATCCGCAGCAGAGAGGTAGAGAAACACTAGTGGAGGCAGTGCAGACCAGGAAGGACTGACATTGGGCCAGGAGGGCCCACGTAGGGCTAGAAGGGCCAGCACAGAGGCAGAGCTGGCTTCCAACAAAATTCAAAATTGCCCGGGAGCTGCCGGATCAGCCGGGAGGGTTGATGTCAGAGCTCCAAGAGGTAGGGAGACCCAACGCAAAGCTGACACAGAGCCTCAGAGAGCTCCACGTGGGCCCACACAGTTACTGTGAAGGGGCAACACAGTTGCAGCCGAGGATAGTCAGTTTAGTTTCTGTATTAGAGGGATTTGCCGGGTGAAGTGAGGTAATCTCACTAAGTTTTCTGCCAGTGTCTTTTTCTCTATAACTGGATTGCCGGAAGGGCTTCCATAGTTGTATTTAGAACTACTACTTAATAATAATAAACCCCCAGAGCTGCTGCACCAGTTTTACGGCATTGTGTTTTTCCGGGGACATTTGTCCAAAAATAACAGTGTCTATTATGTTGTATTTTCTTTTTTGTTCAATATCTTGTTTCTACTTATAATTTAATTAAGTGAAGGTTGCAGTAGTATTTACTTAGATACTTACCGTAGAAGACAATAAATAACTTGTATGGATTAACAAGTAGGAGAAGTAACATCAGTTTGCCGCTATGTTGCCAGGAAACGTGGGGACGTGGACGGGGACGACATTTTTTGAAACAGAGTGCGTGGGTTTGTCTAGTAATATAATAATAT
>APFE030493738.1:29173-46862 GCA_000404065.3 Pinus taeda | reverse complement strand
ATAAATTATAATAGATATGAAATTTGAATTTGTATATTTTTCAACTTTAAACAAGAAAACTAAAATATTTATGATTTAAACTTTATACTTTAAAGATTTAAACATGCACATCATTGAACATTGAACATTCACATTGAAATTTCAAAATTTATAGCTTGATATCAAGTGCAAATTAGAGTTTAACTGTTCAGTGCTTACATATTAATACGAATCATGAATCATGATATATGTCAATTGTCATAATACATTCAAAATTTGCCTTAAGGCATCTCCAAAGATGAACTAGGAAATTTTAAAATACTAAAATAAAAATAGCTAAAGCCTAATGAACAATGGATTCCTCAAGCCATGTCATCAACATCCATGTCACCAACATCACTTAGATTTTCAGCTAGCATGCTCTCTAGGTAGGAATCACTATCATCTTGAGGCTCTTTCTTATCCATAGCAATTGGAGGTAGCTCAATAAGGCCATCTGGTTGTATCTCCTCATCCACACACATAGCATCATTTATGTGTTGGTCCCATCTTTTGAAAGGACCGTCCTTGTGTTGATTTGGGGTAGCATCAAATGCACTCTAGCCACGCAATTTGGTGGAGAGGTTGGGGCACATGAGATCTCCAATACCCAGAAAGGGTTTGGGAAAACTCTAAACAGATCAGGGGATATTAAAATAATAAATATTTTTAATGGAGTCCCTATGTCTAAATTTAGGGAAAATAAAATATTAATGTGTATTAATCTGAATCTATGTTAGAGTGGTCCAAAAGACATGGATCAAGCCAGATCTAATCTTAGCCGTTGATTAGGGACTTAATCTCGACTGTTCAGATATCAACAGGAAAGTATAAGAGGATGCTTGAGGGTCACTTGGAGAACACACCATATGATTAGTCATTCTATTCTCTAGAGCGAAGTTTGCTAAGAGAGATAGAATCAGTGATTGGGAGAGCAACTGAGGGCCATTGAGTATAGAGGAACAGAGAAGGCAGAGATTGTGCCGGAGAGTAGCGCAACAACCAAGGAGGGTGATGCAAAGCCAGCAAGGGCTCACGCAGGGCCATGTAGAGGCAGCCAAGTGCTGCGTAGAGCACCAGAGGGGCCAGCGTAGCTGACGCAGAGGCTCCCAGAGCTGACGCAGGGCCTCCTGGGGCTGATGCAGGCCAAGAAAGGCTAACGCAGGGCTAGCGTGAGACAGAGAGGGGCTGATGTAGTCCAGATTGGGCAGACGCTGGGGTTGCAGAGCAATTTTGTGCTGAGGAGTTGCCGGAAGGATTTTCCGGGCTTTCAGCTAGGAGATTTCTCTCAAACTGTGAGGTATAGCTGCTAAGGAAATTCTTTTTTGGGTAGGCCAGTTTCGGCACCCAGATTGTACTCTGATATTGCTTAATAAGAAAACCCTCAGATAGTTGCACCGATTTTCCCGCATTGGGTTTTTCCAGGGACATTGGTCCAAAAATAATAGTGTCATGTGGTGTGTTTGTTCTTGTATCTTTTAGTTGCTGATCTGTAATATGTTGAGCATGCATTGGTGTTTATTTTCAGTATTTACTTTGTAAATAATTTGTTAAAGAAAAAAACAAGTAGGTAGGAATAAATCAGAAAAAGTGCATGAAGGGTTTCTAAACTAAGTAAACTTAGAAACTTCAACATGGTATCAGAGTGTGATTGTAGATCATAGGAGGACTAAGAGACATCACCTGAGCAGAGCAATAACAACAGAAAACAATTGTCCCGAGGTGACATAAGCTGTTTCTAGCAACGCAGAAGCCAAGGAGGTGTGATGCAGAGCCAGCCAGAGCCACGCAAAAGAAGTCGGGAGCTGCGCATAGCCTTAGAGAAGCTAGCGTTGCCAACGTAGAGGGCCAGAGGGCTGACGCAGGGCATCCCAGGCTGACGCAGACCCATCTAGGGTGACGCAAAGCCAGCGTGAGCAAACAAGGGCTGACGCAGTTCACAGAGAGGCAGTTGCTGGGACTAGAAGGCTGCAGGAATATTGCAGAGTGGAGCTGGTGAGGTATTGTAGTCAGAACATTATGTGATAGAGCAGGGCTAGAGGAGTTGTTACTGAGGGTTTTTAGCCGAGGAACTTGGATCAACATTGTAGTTGCACAAGATGATCAGAGTAGGGGGCATCTCGACAAGCGACAGAAGGATTTCCAAGGGGGAAATCAAGACTCAGAGGGAGTCCAGAAGAGAACTTCCGGACAGGAAGTAAAGACTCGGAGGAGTCGAACAGAGAATTTCCAGGAAGGAAGTAGAGGAGCATCATGGCACTACACGGGGTAAGAGACCAGGATAGACTAGATGGAGCATCGAACTTCACAGTCTGGAAGGCCAAAATCGTATCAGTGCTTGACAAGAATCGTGTCAAGAATTTGGCCTTGAAGGTTATAACTATCCCAATCGACCTCACTGATAATGACAAGTACGAGGAGGCGATGGCGAGGGCCAAGTGCATTATCCTTGACGGGGTCAAGGATCATGTGGTACCACACATAACCGAGAAGGAAACAATAGTTGAGATGTGGGAGGCTCTCAAGAACCTGTACCAGCATACTTCTGTGCAGAGAAGAATGCTGCTCGAGAACTAGGTGAGGTCGTATCAGGTGAAGAAGGGTCAAACGATTGACTTCTTCCTCGGAGGACTGAATGAGATCCGAGATCAGTGGATTGCTATAGGAGCGACCCCAGATTAGGAGCTTCTGGTGAGTACAACCTTGAATGTTGTCTCAGAAGAGTGGGAAGTGTTTGTCTAGAGCATCCTAGGAGAGGGACTCTCCTACCTCGGGATGAGATGTGGGCAACTCTTCGCCAGGAAGAGATCAAACGATAGTCAAAGACAGGTAGCAGCAGCAAAGGGATCAAGGTCAAGCAGGAGGAGGAGGATGTGGCCCTAGCATCAGAGGGAAAGTAGGAGAAGTGGAAGAAGAAAGATCTCTCCAAGATCAAGTGCTTCCATTGTGGGGAGATGGGTCATTATGCGACCCAGTGCCTAAGGAAGAAGAGTAAGGGAGAGTCTTTCGAGACTAAGGTAGCACTGGCATGGGCAGAGAAGGAAGTTTTGACAGATGATGACTGTGCCATGAGTGCACACGCACCACTTGAGTGGAAGTGGGGAGACATCGATCTGTAGTCAGATGGACTATAGGCGATGAAGGGCAGGATCCTCGAGGTACCCAGCCTCTTGGATTAGACCTTGCTATTGGAGCCCCAAAGAAGAGTAGCAACATTGGTTGATTTGGAGAGACAGATGCAGATGGAGCGGCAAAGAGAGCTACAGTGCAGGAGAGCCGAGACAACGCAGAGCTAGCAGACTGCAGTAGTGCGAGAGGCACAGGAGTGTTGCACTAGCATAGGAAGGCACAGAGAGGTGTGCAACAGTGCGAGATGCCAGGAGTTGTTGCAGCAACGCAGAGGTCAGAGAGGGAGCACTTGTTAGTGGCAGAGGGAGTTTCGGCATCAGTGGGTGTCTTTAGCCCAATAGGGAGGTCAGATGGAGAATCAGTTACTTACTTCTTAGTAACTGAGTTGCAGTGCACTAGTGAGCAACACGATGCAACATGATGAGAGGAGGTGCATTGCAGATGCAGTGCTGGGAGAAAGGACCAACAGCAGCACGGATGCAGAGGGAGCTGTTGTACAGATGCAACAGTGGCAGTGGCATAACCATGGGCAACAATACATGATACATCAGTGTAGAGGATATTGGGCAGGAAGGCCTAGCATCAACACTGGTACCGATGCCGGATGATCAGAGTAATACTCAGTGAGGAGTATTGCTAGAGCACAGTCCTTGCTAAGAGGGAGTGTTGATTTGGGGTAGCATCGGATGTGCTCTAGCCACAAAATTTGGTGGAGAGGTTGGGGCACATGAGATCTCCAATACTTAGAAAGGGTTTGGGCAAATTCTAAACAGATCAGGAGATATTAAAATAATTAATATTTTTAAAGCAGTGCCTAAGTCTAAACTTAGGGAAAATAAAATATTAATGTGTATTAATATGAATCTGTGTTAGAGTGGTTCAAAAGACATGGATCAAGCTAGATCTAATCTTAGCTATTGATTAGGGACTTAATCTCGGCCGTTGAGATGTCAACAGGAAAAGTATAAGAGGAGGCTTGAGGGTCACTTGGAGAACACACCAGATGATCAACCATTCTATTCTCTAGAGCGGGGTCTGCTAAGAGAGATAGAATCAGTGATCGAGAGAGCAACTGAGGGGCATTGAGTACAGAGGAACAAAGAAGGCAGAGATTGTGCCGGGAGAGCAGTGCAACAACCAAGGAGGGTGACGCAGAGCCAGCAAGGGCTTACGCAGGGCCATGCAGAGGCAGCCAAGTGCTGCGTAGTGCAACAGAGGGGCCAACGTAGCTGACGTAAGGCTCCCAGAGTTGAGGCAGGGCCTCCTGGGGTTGACGTAAGGCTCCTAGAGCTAAGGCAGGGCCTCTTGGGGCTGATGTAGGCCAAGAAAGGATGACATAGGGCCAACGTGAGACAAAGAGGGGTTGATGCAATCCAGATTGGGCAGACGTTGGGGTTGTAGAGCGGTTTTGTGCTGAGGAGCTGCCGGAAGGATTTTCCGAGGTTTCAGCCAAGAGATTTCTCTCAAACTGTGAGGTATAGCTGCTAAGGAAATTCTTTGTTGGGTAGGCTAGTTTCGACACCCATATTGTACTCTGATATTGCTTACTAAGAAAACCCTCAGATCGCTGCACCGGTTTTCTCGCATTGGGTTTTTCCAGGGACATTGGTGCAAAAATAATGGTGCCATGTGGTGTTTCTGTTCTTGTTTCTTTTAGTTGCTGATCTGTACTATGTTGAACATGCACTGATGTTTATTTTCAGTATTTACTTTGTAAATAACTTGTTAAAGAAAAATAACAAGTAGGTAGGAATAAATCAGAAAAAGTGCATGAAGGGTTTCTAAACTAAGTAAACTTAGAAACTTCAACACCTTGTACCCAAGGTCTTTTCGAGATATGAGACGAAGTGTGCTATGAATGTACACTAAGTTCTCTGCTTTCTTTGAGCCCAAACTATTTCTCTTTACTGAATGAACGAAGGCATAAGTACTCCAATTCCTCTCAGCAGATGAAGAACTAGCTACCTGAAATATTAGGGGAATCCCATTAAATTAATTAAAATTTAAAAATAAAAACTAAAACTAAAATGAAAATTTAAAATTAATTTCCTATATTTAATTGAAAACTTTTCAAATTTTGAATAAGATGAGGAACTCCAAATTAGCTACTTGTCCAGGTAACCGTATGGCAAATTGCTACAACTTAGGAGCATCAACACCATGAAGCCATCACCAATCAATTGGATCCTTCTTCTTGCGTCTATCTGCCAAATATGCATGTGAACCAAAGACACCTCGGCCTCATGAAAACTGGGCAAACTGAGATCGTATGTTAGAGGCTTCTTTTGTACTACCATAAATTTTCTTGACAACGTTCAAGAATCCTTTGAACACCTCTCTATCTTGGGATGGAGGCCTCCTTGTTGTGGGATCATACCATTTTGGATTAACTGCATAAGCTGCCATATGAAGAGGGGTGTTCAGTTTATTCCAATGCCCATGTAGAAACTCTTTTAGTTGTGGCCATAAAGTAGGATCCTTCCTATCTATGATGGTTTGGATCCTCTCACACATGGAGTCCATGTTCTCATAAATCTCACCTAAACATGGACCATCTATGCCTGCATAGTGAATCATATTACAAATTGGTTCTATAATTTCCACAACAAATTTGGCACAAAGCTAAAAATTATCATTCAAAATCAACCTCTTCACTTCCAAAGCTGCATCTGAGGTAGATAACCTCCACGATTCCCACATGTCACTGACGACTGTGGCAGATAAAGCCTCCTTCATCTTCACAAGCTGCCTAAGTAAAATGTAGTAAGTTGCAAATCTGGTATGTGTTGGTTTAAGAAGCTCCATTTTTGCATGCTTGCGGTAAATGACTTGTCACTGATGATGGTTGCATATAAACATTTGAATTTTGCGGCCATTTTCAATTAATGCTTGAATCCATTCAATTTTCCCAATGTTCTTCAATGCATTATTCAAAGAATGCACTACACATGGTGTCCAAAAAATATGCCTGGGTACATCAAGGACAAAATTAAAATATTAATAAATCAAAATGTTTATTGTTTAAAATTAGAAAAGTTAAAAGACTAAATTTAAAACAAATCAAACTTGTACTCAAAATAAAAAATGTAATTCATGTAATTTAAATAGAAGATAAATCAAACTTGAAAGTTGAAACTTGTCACTTGTACTCTTTCTGAACCATTGCCCCTGCTGTTTTGCACACTGGAGCTACATCAATAATAACTTGAACAACATTGGATGATCCCACCTCTGCAATGGCATCACATAATTGGTCTTTTAAGAACATAGTGTTCTTTTCTTGACCAGAATAATCAATGCCCCTGAGAAAATAAGGGCCAGACATGGAAGAGACATTGATGTTTATTAATGGATGATTCCTGCAATCAATCCATCCATCCATGACAATTGAGCATCCATGTACACTCTAAGATGCCTTCAAGGGTGCCATTGCCTTCTCAAGACGAGCTTTTTCCTTGTCCACCAATACAGTTCGGAGCTTCTCATAACTAGGAGCTTTATACCCTTGAGGTCCATCATTAATAGCATGAACCATTTGCTCAAAATAGGGGGAACAGATTGCATTGAAGGGAATGCCACAAGCAAGAAAAAATCTTGCTATTGCAAGATCAACACCCTCCCTACCTTTCACATCAAACATGTCATAAAGGCCACCAAGTTTAGGCTTCTTGCATGTTTGACTGGTAGTGCTTTTTGATGCTCTAGATTACACTGACACATGCTCATCACCAATTTGAACTTCATCATCATATGATAATTCCTTTTCATTTGAATCATCATTTTCATCCACATTGCGACATGGCCTAGAGATTTCTTTGTTTGTCTTACCATCAGCCTTTTGTTGCTCTCTTTGTGCACTAGTGAGTCTAGTGGGATCATTTGGGTCTCCAGTGCAAGCATCAACACCCTTTCTTGGTATCTGCATAAAATGACCTTTAAGTCTGGTATACTGTATAACTCCCTTTCCATTCAAGCTGACATAAAGTGCATTTTATTGTTGCTGTCCCCCCAACACCCTTTGGAGGTTTTTGCTTATCCACATATTTCCAAAGTGGATATTGTGGATTTGATGAAGACATTTTTTATTTTGCAAATTTTGGATGACAATTTGAATATGTTTAACAAAATTCAAAGTAAAAGTCATGTCAATAGATGTTAATAATAATTATTAATGAGAGACTAAGCTATATTTTATGACAGCATAACATTTGTGTCTGTGTAACCATGACAGCTATGTGAGAGAGCTCAAGGCTACTACTAAAACAGAGGATACATACTAGGATACGGCATGCATGAATGTTTATGCTACTTATTTCAAACATAAAACAAGAATTTACATGTAACGTTGTAAGATGTCTAATGCCAAAGCAGCGAGTCCAGCATGTGCTTAAGAAATCAAAGTATGCTAGGAAGAAGTATTGTTGTACATTGAGAATGTCTCTTCAAATGAAAGATAGCCTATTTCATCATTCATGCAAAGGGAGTTCTATGTTAAATATGCTTGGGCATCATTGGTGAGTGTTCATATGGTACTTAAGCTGTATAGTCAATGTGGTGATCCTGCTTTCCACTTTTTTAGTCTACACCCGCATGTCTGTAGCAGTTAACAATACCTGAATTTCGTAGATAGAGCTTGCAAAAATTCTATTTACTTGGGCAGTAAGATAAAATTAGATAGGAAAATTTTATGAATGTCCAGCAAATGACCAAAAGATATGACTCTGGAACTAAAAAGTACAGTCAATGATGACAAATATTTAGGGATGCCATAAGAAACCCCAAAAACATAAAGCAAAAAACAAGAAGATCAAAGAAGGAAACATGCACTAAATTTTCGATCAAAGAAGAAGAAAGAGGACAGAGTCCAAGAGATCAACTACAAGTCCGTAAGACAGCATAACGAGGTGTAGGATGAGGAGCAAGAAGTATCTGCCACAGAGTCAAGCACTGATAGGGCTCCAATGCATTGTCTAATATCCGTCAGGCTGTCCCTTAGCAGTAAGTTCAGATGTTTATCATGGCGATGACTGGGTTCAATAATCAAAAGTTTTCAGTTTGGAAAGTTGTTCTAGGCTAGCATTTTGAATCAAGAATCAAGATTTACAAATCTTAAATACATGATGCATCTTTGGAAGATTGTTTTTATTCATAGATGACAGATAAATCAGAAAAAGCCCTTCAATGCTTTGCCTTGCTTAGTAATATGGGGGATTTAGATTTCAAGGAATTGCATGATTTTGCCATTACTCCTGCACAAGTAGCCCACAAAATCAGAATATTTTTGAAGGGAAGCTGGAGGCCTCTATCAGAAAAGACTCAAATAATCCTGAAAGGACTGAACATTGACTATGACAAGGCACCTAAGGTATGTGTAGAGCAGGGGCTATTATTCTTTTTGAATCTACACATTATATTTATTTGAAATATACACCTAGGCAAGGTACAAATAATAGAGCTGACTTGTATGCATGGCTTCTTCTGAAAACAGCAGTAGCAAAAAGGCTCATAACATATAAGGCAAACAACAAATGAAGAATTGAAAACATGCTGTTAGTCAATCATGAATTAAATTCTGGATGCAAAAACCATTTTTTATGAGCTTTCCTCTAATCAAATTTATAGAGAGTTCAACATAAAGCCAGATCAACTTTCTAAAGCTATATTAATGAAGGGTGGATTCCTATCTCAGCAAGAGTTCAGAGGAGGGACTCGAATTTAAAATTCTGAAAGGTCGCTTTATTGATGCTGGTGCTGAAAGGATTTCAGTCGTTTGTTGTGATTCTGTTTAGTTAGCTGATTGAGCCTAAGGGCTGTAAAATAATTTTGTGAAAAAATCGTGAAGGCTGCCTTGGTGGAGCCTAGGATGACTGTAATATGTAGGAATTTTTGATTCAAAACCAAGTGCACATGGTCCCCATCTTCATATGGAAGTAAAATTTTAAATATTTGATTGCTAAAATCAAGACTGGGTGAAAGTCCTTGTAATCTGGCCAGCACACAGTTGTAGCATACCTCAGTGAGCAAGACTAGGTGCAAGTCTTTGGCATCTAACTTTCTAAGGTGAAGATATACACCTGAACAACAACGTTTCGGCTCTCTGTCCTGTGCAAACCTCACCTCAAACTGCCCGACGTCTCCCCTGTGCAAACAACGTCCTCTGCACAGTCAACCTCAAACTTCTAATGCCTAATGCCATTGGTGCTCTGTCCGTCTGAAGGTGAAGCACTGCTGCCGGAAATGGGTAAATGGAACAGCTGAACCAAAAACAAAAATGAAATTCGATGGCTGTGGGTTAGTTAAAAATTTAGGTTTTAACTTTTAAGTTTTTGACATTTGTTATAATTTACATAATATCATATTTATATTTTTAAATTCAATAAAAAAATATTTGAAAATTAAACTTTTAATGTAATTTTTTTATGAAGAACCCAAAGAACCCAAACCGAAGAACCCAAAGAACCCGTTAAAGGAAAATAACCCATTTTTTTTTGGAGAACCCGGTTCTTATGGGTTCTTCTGAGACCGAATCCGGTACTTAGGGACAGGAACCTGGAACGGGTTCGAGAACCCCACCCCTGCGTTTTTCTGGAACCTGTGCAACATAGGTTTGCTGCAGTAGGGGTTCCTTTTGTGGAATTTTCACATGGTATCAGAGCTGCAGGTGAAGCAAGAACAACAGAGCCGGTAGATCCAACGCTTAGTAGAAGAAGGGAGTCCAAAAAAGCTGCAGGAGGCAACAATTCGAAACCCCCAGAAAGTTGTCGTAGTTCCAAGTCGGAAGTGCAGATTTCGAGGCAGTTTCTCTTCGAGTGAGCTAACGGATAGAAGGACTTCTAGTTCGAATTTTTGTAGGGGGAGAGGGAGTAGCGCTGAAGCCTCAATGTGAGAGTTGTTGGGAGGTAGATTTTCAGCACGCCATTTGCTAGGTTGAAAAACTCCAGAAGGAGGAAGAGAAGCACCTTGAGGGAACTTTTCCTTAGCAGACTTCCCGCCGAGAAGTCCGTTTTCTCATTCGCTGAGCAACAACAGTGAGAAGAAGAGGGGATTTTCGACATTTTTGGCAGATATGGCAACCAATGGCTTGAGGGATTAGGACAGGTTTGACAAAGCATCCAACTACGTCATTTGGAAGGCTAGAATGTCTTTCCTTCTAGATAATCATGCCCTCAAGATGTATGTCGACGGTGTGGTGGTTGAACCTGTGGATGCAGATTTGATGAAAAGTACAAGGATGAGATGGCAAAGGTCAAGCGGATGATTTTGGATACAGTCAAGGATCACGTGGTGTTTCACATTGCTAGCAGGGCAACTGCTAAGGAGATGTGAGATGCTTTGGCCATGTTATATTAGGGATATTCTTAGCAGCGAAAGATGTACTTGGAGCAGAAGCTGAAATCTGCTTAGATGTAGAAGGGAGAGCGTGTGGATCCATTTCTCACGAAGCTGAAGGAAACCTGTGATGAGTTGTTTGCTACGGGGCATACACCTCAAGATTCAGAGTTAGTTAGACTAGCCCTTAATTTTGTCTTAGATGAGTGGCAAATTTTTGTCCAAATTATCTTGGGCATAGCAACATTGCCTAATTGGGATGAGATGTGGGCAGCGCTGAAACAAGAGAAGTTGAGGAGAGACCTGGTCAAGGTCAAACTTAATGGAAGCAACAACAATAATGAGTCGAAGCCCAAGGAGGAGGATAATGCAGCCCTTGCATCGAAAAGGAAACACAGGCAACAGAGACCAAAGGACGTCTCCAAGGTAAAGTGTTTCAGATGTGGTGAGATTGACCACTATGCATCCCAGTGTCCTTTAAAGAAAAAGGAGAAGGATGAGAAGCATGATCCTAAGGTTGCAGTCGCAAAGATGGAACAAGAGGAGTTCACCATGACAGCCGAGATACCTCCACAAGGGAGGTGGGCTGATTTGGAGTTGTTGTTTGAAAAAGCTGCAGATGGGCAGGATCCTTAAGGAGTCCACCTCTTAGATCAATACTTTGCTATGGGAGCCCAGATTAGTAGTAGCGGGATGGACTAGTGCCAAATGGTGCTGAGGAGTGTTAGGGAGATAGTTGCAGTGGCTAGGAGTGCCAGAGTCTAAGCGGCACAAAGAAGAGTTGACAGTAGTGCAGATGGCACAAAGCAGAGGTCAACAGCAAAACAATAGATTTAGAGAGTTGTCGCAGAGACTAGTAGCAGTCAAGCTCCAACATTCACGCGGTATCATACTAAACACAGTTAATTCAGTAATTTTGGATGTTTTTATGTTGCTTCTCTCAGCAACTGAGTTGTAGTACGGATGCAATGTTAGCAACGATAGTGCTAGTAGCATAGCAGATGCAACATTTGAGAGGGAGTTGTAGTACAAATGTAGCATTGGCAGTGGTATTGTCAAAGGCAACAATACAATTGCAGCAACAGTGCAGTAGTTGGTGGACAACGTGTCAGACATCAGCAATGCAGAGGACAATGCTTCAGAGCCAGAGTAGTATGCAACAATAGTATATTGGTAGAGCACATTCCTTGCTAAGTGAGAGTGTTGATTTGGGGTAGCATCAAATGTGCTCTAGGCCTCAAATTTTGCAGGGAGGCTTGGGCACATGCGTTCCGAAGAACCTGGAAACCGTTTTGGTAAATTCCACCCAAAGATGATTTTATTAAAATAATTAATATTTTTAGTGGAGTTCCAAAGTCTAAACTTAGGAAAATGAAAATATTAATGGGTATTAATCTAATTGTGGGTGTAACTTCTAGAAAAAGACAGACAAAGATCAAGTCAAAACGATCCGAGCCTTTGATTAGAATTTAATATAGGTCGTTGGTTGTCCAACAAGAAGATATAAGAAGAGGCTTGGGGGTCATTTGGAAAATACAGCAAGAGAGATCAAGAAATCGATTTTCTGAAGTGAGAAGTTCTCAGGAGGAAAATTCGATTGAGGAGATTTCTTGCAGTTGAGGGGCAGGGATAGTTGGGGTTGGAGTATCTTCTCCGGGACCCTGAATACTCAGCAGAGTGGCAGAGAAACACCAGTGAAAGCAGTGCATACCAGGAAGGAATTACGCTGGGCTAGAAGGGCCCACGTAGAGCTTGACGTAGAGCTAGAAGGGCTAATGCAGAGGTAGAATTGCCTTCTAGCAGAAGTCCGAAATTGCCAGGGAGCTGCTAGATCAGCTGGGGGGGTTGACATCAGAGCTCCAGGAGGTAGGGAGACCCAGTGTAGCATTGACACAGACCCTCAGAGAGCTCCACGCAGTTACTGCAAAGGGGCAACGAAGTTGTACCCTGGGATAGTCGGTTCGGTTGCCGGATCAGATAGATTTGCTTGGTGAAGTGAGGTAATCTCACTAAGTTTTCTACCAATGTCTTTTTCTATGTAACTGGATTGCCGGAAGGGCATCTAGAGTTGTATTCAAAACTACTGCTTAATAATAATAAATTGTCATAGCTCTTGCACCGATTTTCCCGCATTAGGTTTTTCTAGGGACATATGTCCAAAAACAACGTTGTCTATTCTGTTGTATTTTCTTTCTTGCTTAGTATCTTGTTTCTGCTTGTAATTTAATTAAGTGAAGGCTGCAGTAGTATTTACTTCGATATTTACTGTAGAACACAATAAATAACTTGAATGGATTCACAAGTAGGAGAAGTAACATCAGTTTGCTGCAGTAGGGGTTCCTCTTGTGGAATTTTCACAATCAACACTCTTATCCTACTAGTGCTTAATGGAGTCTTTATGGCACTAATATAAGGGAAGGATATTGATGGAGTAAGGGGGGATGCTTAGGGCAACCATTTCATAAACCCTGGCTATTGCTCTTGTTAGGGGAGACATTAAATATAAGGTTTGTTGATGCAGGAGCATCTTGCTCAAATGTCATTGCTTATTTGGTTGATTTAGGGGGTGATGTTTCCCTTAATTATTTTATAAATTATGTAAATTTTAAGAGAAAAATCTGAGTGTGTGGTTTGTTGTAAATATTTTCTTATAATTGAGAATATGAGAGGAGTTGGGTTGTATAGATATGTTAGGGACTATGAGCTCCTTGAATAGAAATTAGTTGAGCCAAAAGAGGGATAAGATATTTTAGGGATTTAGTTGAGTAATCTATGGAGGAAATCATGGATTTAGAATAATCCATAACTATTTGATTAATTCTATAAATGTAAGCCTGCGTATGAGGATAGGGAGGATAGGGAGAAGTAGCAATAGAGAAAAGGACAGGGTTGGGTGTGAGGAAATGTGTGAGTGCCATTTCAAATGTAGAAATCAGGCCAAGTATTTTACATATATAGTTTGATTAATGAAAGAAAGTTTTCATTATGTTATTTCATCTTGGATGATTGTTGATTGACTGAATTCCTCGAGTCTTGGATAAGAGATTAGCTCCTTTAATGTTCTGTGTTGAAGCAATTCTATCATTTTAAAAGACCATTGTAATAAGTCGAATCTTTAGATCTGAAAATATGCATTGAAGAAGCGTGTGATGCCGAGCTGAAGTTATCAACGCAGAGGGTATTTGTAGAGGTCATGAAATTTGATCAGCTATTACGAGATCTCTTAGTGACTGGAGCAACGTATAGTGTTTTAAGAATTTGGAGTGCGTATGTGTAATTTCTTTATAGCATTGAAGGAGGTATCTTTCCTGTCCATGAAGATCGAGTCACATCCATGAAGGAGAACTTTGTTTTATGCAAAGTAAGAAGGTGAAATCAAGTTAGGAGTTCGACAATCAAATAAAGTATCATATATGTATGACATGTCGATTCTCTGATTGGGTAAGGTAGGTAGATGAATTTGTGTCTGTGTGAAGTTTAGTGTGAATCATTAGCCGAGAGCTCCGTACAGGAATCCTGTGGAACGAGAGAGAGCAATCGTGATCATCATGATAATCTGATCGAAGTTAATATAGTTATGTGTCAAGTTGCACGAAGTGCCGAAACGTTTCAGAGTTTTCGAAACAGGTACGTTTAGAAACGTCACCTCACAAAAAGGGAAACGTTAATTGAAACGTCGTTTGAAATGTCATATATGTTTAACTTTATATATATAAAAATAAATTTATAAATAAGTGAATAACACAATATCTTGGAAGAAAAAAGGAAATAAGACCTATAGATGAGAATTCGAAGAAAAACCAACTCTATATTAACTCTCGATTACATGATGATCGAGTTTCAGTCATGTTTTAGTCGAGTTTCGCAATTTCGGGTATGGGTATGTCCCGAAATGCCAGTTTCCTAGAAGTTTCGTGCAACATAATTATGTGTATATTAAATCATTGAATCCATTTGTTATAGTGATCTTTGGACCGGGAGGATCAAATATTTGGATCTAATCAAGCTAAGAGAACATTGTTCGACACAATATGTAATTGGGAAAATTCGAACTAGAATGGAATCTGTGCATTTCTTTTTCAGAGACAACTCTGTGGAACTACGAAAGAAGATCTGCGGTAACATCTAAATTCGACCATTCCAAGAATGAAATCAACATGGTAATTCTCTGTTTGAAACCAGGAGGAAGTCTGTTCAACAACCGCAGCGGGGGTAGGAGAGTACAAGATGCCTTGATCGTGGTTGAAGGCCCGCACTCAATTTTAACCGTCGATCTCATTAGTCAACGCTTACGTCACAGCCAACTATGGGGTTAGGCCTGTAATTAACCCGCGTGCTAGTTGAAGACCTGTAGGCTGTAGATTTGATGACTGTGTTATCCAACGGGGGACCATAAAGTGATCTAGCGTTAATTGCAATTACTGTTCAATTGTGATTGCTATTCGATTACAAATTGTTGTTCAATTGCGATTGCTGTTCAATTGCGATCGCTGTTCAATTGCGATTGTTGTTCAATTCCTGATTGGTGTTCAAATGTGATTTGAGGTCCAGTCTTGCGTGCATTCAGGTGGGACTGACGTTCGTTGGCAGATTACGTGTTAAAGCACTGTTTGGTGATTGGTCACGTTTGTGTTAAAACCCACCAATGTAAACGCTTCCGATTTGTATAGGTGGGCCATAACCCACAGGTTCACAGTAAGGTGATTATGAAAAGCATGGAAATTGCCTATGGGCGGTTTTTCCTGTGTCATTTTCTGGTATCAGGGCAAGGATGTTCTTGCTTATGGAGATTTATGATTACAAAGGTATGAAAGTTCACAGTAGTTGAATGAATGGCAAAGTTTGGCACAAGACTACAACAGTAAGACTGTAGAAAGAACTTTTGGATGTTCTTAGAGATTGTAGCAGAACCTCATCCCAGTTGAGGCTTGGAATAGATAGGGACAGAGCAGTCCTTAAAAGAAGTGAGTGTAGCAACCAGAGAAAGAGCAAGATTGCTCAGTACAAGTTCTAAGGGAAAGAGGACTTGGAAACCAGGCAGATGAGAAGCTTGGTGAGAAGATCAACTTAGAAGGAAGTTGATTGGTTGCAAGTGTAGAAGCTCACACAGAAGAGAAGATGGATATGGAAAGTCATATGGAAGGTTCAGAAGAAGGCTACAAGATGAAGGAAAAGGGTGCTAAAACAATTTGTAGGAAACAGATGAGTCAAGTAGAGCTTGACAAGGAGATGGTTGAGATAAGAGAAGAATTCGATGTGTTAACAATGCTGCTAGAGGAAAACCAAAGATTAGGTTGGGTATTAAAGAAGAAGCCAGTGAAGTGGCATAAGTTACAGAGAAGGCTACAACAGAGACAAGTGAAGCAGTTGATGGAAACCCTCAGAGAAGCAAAGTTAGAAATGGAAGTTTCCATTTGTGAACGAGAACATGGTGAAATTTTGGGTGAAGAGGATAGTGGGAGATCAGTTGAAGATCTCATGCACTATTGGAATAGTTCAGAACAATTTGAAGATATGTTGACAAGGGAAGTAGATGAGGCTATGAAGCTCTGTGTCTTTAAATCTCATAGTTTGTGTGTGTTTGTAGGATGTGCAGAAGATGATGGACAGTCTGGTGAAATTGTCACAAAGATGAATAAAGCTCTTGAGGTGAAGTATTATGGAGGATGCCTTTTAGAGGAGGAAGGTGCTGATTTATTGTAGCAGAAAGAATTCATAGATGAATTCTTGTTTGGTGTAAGACAGTCAGTTGAAGTTGTTATGAGCCAAAAACATAATGAGAATGTTGTAGTGGTATTCCAAGGAGGTAAACAAATGAATGTGTTTAATTAAATTGATGAAAGAATTTTGCAATGTGATGGTATAGAAAACATGATAACTCAAGAGGATTTCCAGAAAAAGAATGAAGTTGTGATGAAATGCTCGAAAGATTTCACATGGAAATAGAGTTCGTGGAAAGATTGCTCAAGGAACCTGAAGGAGAAACGAAGCTTTCAGAACCTGATAAAGAAGAGATTGTGGTTACCATGCATGATAAGGATGAAAAGTCTCTAACGTTTATAGAGTTAAGTGAATGTTTTGACTCTTCAATTAGTAATGTGGCTGTAGGTACGGGAGACATCATTAATAAATATGATGCTAAAATCAGAGAAATTGAGCAAAGATTATTTGAAGATGAGATGAAAGATCAGGAGCAACAATAGAGACATGAAGGAAACAAAAGTATTAATCCAACATGATAAAGATGGAAGAAATCGACAATTTAAAAGAGATGATCAGCAACATGAGAGTAAATTTGAGGAAGGCGGTAGATTACGAGAGTATAGCAATTGGCAGCAGAATGAAGAGCGTGAGATTAGTCTGGTAGTAATGAGAGCAGAAGTAGATATATTAACGGAGTGGCTACAAAGAAAGACAAATAAAGGCAGAAGATATAGATGGAGAACAAAGAAATGGGTCAAGTGGAAGCTATTGCAACATAAGTGGAATGGCAAGCTGATAAGCGAGTTCAGAGAAATTGAACAAATTCATATTGATTTGTTAGAGAAGGAGAGACTCAAAGGAATGGAGTCACAACAAAGAGGATCTGTTGAAATCTAGAAGGTCTATGATGGGAGATTGGTGCTTGAAGCATCAAAAGAGGGCGAAAGGTCTTGTATTTCTTAAAACTAATAATTTGTTGATGAATGTAGGTATAGTATCGAATGAGAAATTTGTTACTATAGGGACAATCAATGACTATAGTTGTGATCAAGAAGAAGTTCTTGATTATTCTTCATTACAGAAAGTTGAGTGTCTAGCGCAATTGGAGAAGGAAGCAGCAGACAAAGAGCCAGATGCTAAAGAAGATAATACCATAGAAATGGCAACAGAAGTAGGAGAAGACACTGTTGAAAATAGCAACAAGAAATGCTAAAAATAGCATTTTAGGATATACTCCAACTCTGTTGGAAATAGCAAAAAATAGAAATGCTAAAAATAGCATTTCGGGATACATTCCAATTTCAATTAGTCCCTAAATTAAAATTGAGAATTAAAATTCGAATTTGGTCTCAGTAGTTGTTTGAAAAATAATTAATTAATTCATCTTGAGTTAATTAGTTGGAGAAAATCAAACATGAAGTTTATGTGAAGACATCCAACAGTTATCCCTTTGATTGAGGAAGTTATCCCTTAATTAAGGAGATAAGGATGAGTTGTATTTGAGTTGTAA